>PVJD01017064.1:0-18744 GCA_004026545.1 Mormoops blainvillei
GACGGGTTCCCAGGGCTTCCGGCGTCGTCTTAGCTGGGGAGGGCGCGACACTGAGGCACAGGTTCGCCGGGTGCCCGGTGCACTAGGGGGCGCTTGGGCGATGGAGGCCGAGGAAAGCGGGATGGCCCGGGGTGCCTGTGTGTCCCAGGAGGCGTCCGGGCGGGAAGGCGATGCTCTGAGGCTGAGGGCAGAGGGGTCGTGCAGCGCGCAGCTGGGACCGGAGCTGGCCCGCGCCCGGCAGGGCTTGGCCGGTGACCCACTCTTGACTGCGGGGAAGGAAAGGTTGGCATCAGCAGGCGCGGACGTTGGTGCAGACCTTGAAGTGGGCAGGGAGGACACGGTGGTGGCTGAGGTGCGGCTGGTGGTCGAGGAGGAGGAGCAGGCCGAGGTCCAGCAGGGACGCTCCCGGGCAGAGGCGTGGGAGGAGGCGCAGGGCACAGAGGGGGCATTGGTGGCGGTGGAGCGGTTCGGCCCGGAAGCGGAGGACCTCGTTCTGGTGGTTCCGGCTGTGGCAGAGGATGAAAGTTTAGGGGCAGAAGGCAAGGTTTGGCTGGACCTGGATTTAGGGACGCAGTGGGAGGTGTTGGCTGAGGAGCCGTTAGTGGAGGGAGAGGGGCACGGGGTCCATCTACGTCTGCGTAAGGGAGTGTGCTGATGGCTCCCCAAAGTCATACTCTTCTTAGCCACAGCACTGAGTTCACAGAGAGTAGGGGGACAGTGTGTTAACAGGGACCCCTGTTTATCCCACCCAGCGTGAGGGTGACCTACATATGTCCCACCCTGTTTCTTCTGTGGTGTGTACACACATGGGGAATCCCCCAGCCCCATGACGTGGGGTCATTACTTTTCCTGTCCCAGCATCAGGCTTGTGAAGAGTGTAAGCACTGCAGACCTCCCTGTAAATATCCACTATGATTTGTCTCTGCTATCCATGGCTTTTTGAAGAAAGTTGTGTTTCAGAAACATTGAAATAAAAAGGAAACTGACAGGAACCAGAGTGGTGGGGAGAGGGAGATGTCAGAGGACAGGGGCAGGAAGGGTCATCAAGGAACATGCACAAAAGACCCATGGCCAAAGCCAAAGGAGGGAGATATTTAGGGTGGGAAGTGAGGGAGGGGCGTTGCAGGGCTGGGGAGCAGGGTGGCAGGGAAACATTGGCAGGAAAAATGTGGGCGGAGGAGTCTGTGCACACTGGGGGGATAAAGAAGTGGAGAACTGGTTCGTGCAGCCCATGGCCATGGTTTCCTGAGTGTGAGGATGATGGGATTGGGTTCAGGGCAGAGGCTAGACAGTGTGGAGGGGCGATCGGACTATTACCTTGGCGTGCTCAACAAAATACACCCCCAAAAGGGAAAGAGAGGAAGAGAGAAAGGTAGAGAGAAACAATGGTAGAGAGAAAGAAAGAAAGAGAGAAAGAGAGAGAGAAAGAAAAAGAAACTGTTTGTTCAGTTTTTCTTTTGCTACCCTGCTTAACTCCCCCTGACAGCACCCAACAACAGTCGACGGGTTGTAGCTTCGGCGTCGGCCAATGGTGGCGGAGGGCTGGGATTGAACTACTGGGGGTGCTTATCCCACCTCTTACACCAGGACTGATCCTGGAGCTCTCCTAGAGGGATGAGAGACTCAAGGTAAGTAGAAAGAGGTGTGTACCCTCTCTTTCATTCCACAACCCATATTGCCAGCATCTCAGCCACCTTCCAAGTCATCCTCTAAATTCACCTCCTGTCACTGCAGCCTAGAAACAGACCCTCACTCACACAACACGGCTGGATGTGTTGCGCAAATGGTGCCTGGCTTCCCAAGCTAAGTCCTAAACAGGCAGTTCTGTCTCAGCCTTGCTTGCATAGCTCACACAGTCCCAAATTACCTTGGTCCAGGCGGCTGGGTGTTCACGTGCTCCTCCCACACACCAGTCAGCAGCTGGTCCCCAGAATCCACAGTTTGAACAGGGAGTCTCTAACGACTGAATGCCGCCCACCGTGTGCTGGATTCTGAGTGTCTTGTCCCCGGCCAGGCAGCTGAGGCCACTCTCCTGTCCCTGTAACAGCAGCTGGGCCTCCAAGGCCACTCCAGAGACACCTCTTGGCTTCCAAACTCCTCCGCCTGCCACTGTGATTGCCCTGGACGGGCAGGTCAATCCAAGGCATTGGCAACGAATGCCACAGGACACCAAGGCCAGGGGCCTCCATTACACCCATCACTTCGCTACCACAGTGGCCAACGCAGCGGTGGCCATCTGCACCTGGCTTCTGATCTCCCTGTCTGCTTTCCAGGTAAGAGAGCTCCCAGATGGTCTGCTGAGCAGTTTGGCAGGCAGGTTTTTTCACAGGCCAGAACGGTCAGCTGAGATCCCAAAACACCTGACTGCCCAGACCCTCACCCCTCTCAGGCAGACGAAGAATTCTGAAACTTGGCAGATTGCATATGAATCCTAAAGCTTGCCCCCGCCTGTCCTGTGGTCTGTCCGAGCCCTAATGACCTTCAAAACCTTCTGCCTCAGCGCCTGAGAGCTGCTTTCTGGGCATGCCTGCAGACACTGTCCTCAAAAATCACCCTTGCTCCTGAGAAGAGGGTTTGTTTTCTTTTGTTATTTGTTTTGTCCTTTACCTACTTTCTTAAGCCCTATCCGTTTTCTCAGCTGGTTGGGCACCATCCCATAGACCGAAATGACTGGAGTTCCATTCACGGTCAGGGTAGTTGCCTAGCATGGGTTTCAGTCTCCCATAAGGCTGCGTAAGAGAGGAAGGGATGAGTATATTTCTCTCCCATTGACGCTTCCCTGCCACACTCTCCCTTTGTGCCATCCCCTCTCTGGACACTCAATACGCTTGTGCCCACGTGAGGATGAAAACAAAAAAGCGTTTATGATGGAGCAGTTGTAAATCTCAACCCCGCAGAGCAAGGGGCTGTACCTTTTGGAAATTTGCAGTTTCAGGTCTTCTTTTGCAGGCTCTCGTGTTTGATGGGAACATGGCTTTTATTTCTTGCTGACATTAGGCTGTTTTTGTAAGAGAGATGCGGAAGTGAGTTTGGCAGTGCAGAAAATAAAAGAACCCATCACTGCTCATCCAGAGGGAATGCGGTCACAATCCAAGCCACGGCTTTCTGTTCACTGCATACATGGGAACAGGCAAACTGCTTTCCTTTACTCATGGGTGCTACAAAACCCCATGGGACTATGTCAGCAGCCCATTTCCCCCACAAAGCATCTCCGACACTTTTGGTCAGTATCCCCAGTTCCACCGTGTCCGACACCCCGCGGTGGGCTGTGGTTTCACCAGCCACAAGAATGGAACAAGAATGTCGTTCCCAGAGAGAGCCTATAGAGCACACCGTGGCCTAGTTGGGGAGCAGATGTGAACGTGCGGTGTGAGCAAGGCTTTCAGGTCTCTGGAAAGCTGTCCAGTCTGCTGCATTTGGGGAGAAGAGGAACCCCCCAACGCCGAGCCTTGCAGGACGTTGCGGTCCCTCACTCAGCCCTCTTCTCTGAAGGAAGGTGTTTCAAGCCCAGCTGAGGCAACGATGGGCGTGGGGGCAGTGCCCTTGCGGAATGGGTCGCTCAGTGTTGGCCCTCAGGCAGGCCCACGGGCATTGTTGCGGGTGCCTCGGTCTCCTGCTCTTTGGTGTTGTAGCTTTTGGCCCAGATGGTGCCTCCAGCGAGGGCCCCCACGATGCCTCTGAAGCCGGGGACGATAATGGAAGGTCAGACACAGTAAAGCAAACCCTTTCCGCAGACCAGCGTGACACTGCCAGCGCTACCCCGCTTACGGGACACTTAGGCCAATGCTGCGACCGTATCCTCTTGTCCGGGTAGGCAGCTCTCTGCCCGCCTGACTGATGTGCTGATGTCCCACAAAGCCCCCTTCGCCCTCAAGAGGCAAAGAAGGGACTGGGTTACCCCGCCTACCTCATCTGGTCCTCAGTAATGCCTGAGCCCCGTTCCCGAAATGAAAGTGAAGGACGGGCATGGGTAGTCCCCGATCTCCTTGGAGAAGCCCCACTGTGAGGCATTTAGATGTGATGGAGAGCCGTCCTGGAAGATTCTGTTGTGGGTCTCGTGCAGATGACCTCAGACGCAGATGTGAAAGCCAGGGTTTTCTAGCCATCGCTGTCCTGGGCACCGCCCAGCCCCCTTGCCCGACTGCTGTAAGCAGCCAAACACGGTGTCCACAGGTGACAGCACCTCTGGGCAGGAAGAAGCAACCCTCGAGTTTGTGAGTGTCTCCTGAGTGAAGGCTTCAGGGGGTGTTGGAACCAGGGGTGACCGCCTCTTTTCCTACATATGTCAGAGAGCCCCTTCATTTTTGAAGTTATTCAGGAAACCCACTTTGAGCCACTTTCCCATTCCAGTGACTGCGCAGGAAGCTTAACATGGTGACGGGGGCAGCCTGGGCACAGGCCTGATCTGCACATGTCGTGGACGAACTATGCATTCCTGGACCGACTGAGGCCTTCTGCAAGTGATATTCCACGTGGGGCAACAGCCTGAGGCCTGGGAAGACAGTGGGAGTGGAAAGCAAGTGAAGATGGACACTCAGATGGGCTGCTCTCCTGTCCCCGCCACCTTCCACAGGCAGCAGGCGCTAATTTCTGTCCTTTCCCACCCTTTTCAGTGGTCGTGGGAGGTTGGTCCTCACCACGGACCTCTCGTCTCTGGCCAGCACCGACTGTCTTCTGACAACTACGTGCACGGCATAGCTACATCTAGCCCTCTCATGCCAAAATCCAGAGCCTCGTTTCCAGCCAGCGGGATGCACTGCCCCCACCCAGCTGCTCCCGATGTCTTGTGTTCTTGGACCACCTCCTCACCCGAGGCCCGGGTACACACAGGACTCCGCCAGGGTTGCCAGGGGTAGAAGGCAGAGGGCCTGGGAGGAGTGGAACGGGTGGATTGGGTGGAACGGGTGTAATGGGAGGTGGGTTGAGACGTCTGGTGGCCCCATGCCCTTCCCTCAGGTCCCTGATACTTATCTGTGAATGAGACCGAGGGTCCCCACAGTGATAGCCATGTCAGAAGAAGGCGAAAGGTTTCTAAGTGAGCAGACCTATAACCTTGAGATGGTTACAGTCATTCGGTGGGATATACTGCTTCCATCACTTCATGTGAAGTACTGCCGTGGGAATGAAACGGTTAGACGTTGCATTTCAGATTTCCCTGCTCGTGTGAATGCCATCCTGGCGGTTAGCCATGGAGATGGCAGTGCCCCTCCCCTTGATCCCTGCGGGAACCACCAGGACTCAATCTCATCACTACACACAGCCTATGGTGAGAACGCTTCCAACACAGCCATGGCTGCATCGCATTGTCCTCGGCACACCACGCTGACAGTCAAGCACACATGGGCCTCACGGGGCTGCTACTTCTGGGTGTGATGACACGGTGGCTGGCAGGAGAGGCTACGGTGCAGTGTGGGCCGTGAATATTTGTCCCCGCTGTTGGGCGTGGAAACCGGATATTCCTAGCCAGCACCAGCCAATGAGATCACACACCAGCGGATAGTGCAGACACAAGCTGACACTGGCAGATACCTACCAATCCTAAGAGCCTCCTGGTTAGGATATGCCCCACCCAATCAAAGCTGGAGCCTTCTACAGAAAGGGTCCCGTGTGTGCACACAGGCTGACTTTGACCTTTGGACGGAGGAAGCCCCTAGGGTATCACTGGAAGAAATCAGAAACGTGAGCTCCAAAGCCATCCCCCCACTGCCCCGAAGTGGCAAAAGGAAATGGCCCTGCCTCCCACCGAAATAGGCCACAGTCCCCGGTAAAACAGAGGGGACTCCCGGCTCTGCTCCCTATAAGTACTGAACCCATAAGTGAGGGCGGCCCCGGACGCGTAACCTAGTGGTGGTTTTCCCGGGGTCAGTTTGGGGAAGGAATGCACTCCAGGCACCGTACTTTGCTTCTTTGTGCAGTGGTGGGTCACAGTGGAAGCTGAGTTTTGGGGTCACCTGTAAGCCTTGCTTGGAAGAGCTCCCAGGACCGGATCCAGAAGCAAGTCTCTTAATGGAGAGGAAGGTCCCTGTAGGTAGGTGCTGAAGGGTTCGCTCGCCTGCTCTGCGGGTGGCACTAGGTAGATGAGCCAGACCTTCCTCTAATCCTCAGACTTGACCACCGCCTGCCTGTCTGCAGAGCGTGCGGCTGTGCGCCTCGATGGTTTGAGCCGCCAACCTCCAGAGTGTCGACTCAAGTTCTACAGTGACGGCTAGGTTCACACTCTCTGACCACAACACCAACCCTCCAGTCTTCAGCCTGAGTGAGCCCGACAGAGGTCAGTGCAAGTCTCCTAAACTGTGTTCCCACGCTGGTGGACACGTCACTCGATTGAGCTGCGGAGTGCCTCCGGCCCATGGCCATTGGCCAGGTGTCTCATTAGAACCCTCGGGCCACTACGAGGCACACCGTCCGACTCTCTGTCCCAGGGCAACGGCAGCATTCTGCCCACATGAATGGCGAGGCAAGTGCAGTGGGCAGAGCCTGTGACAGAAAGCGGAGGTGGTTGCCCCGGGGCGGCAGCGGAAGGGCTCTGACTCCCTCCAGAGATTCCCAGCACAGTGGCTTCAGGGGTGGGCAGAGGCATCCTTCCCGTGAGGGTCCATCTGCAGTGACACGGGGGCCTCCCTGTGGTCAGCGCGTGTGCAGACGGCAGCCAGGCCAACCAGGTTTTCAGGTCTATGCTCAGGATTCCGGGATGCCCTGGAAGAATCGTCAGCTCACGGCGACCGAGCCTGTGCGTTGCGCTTTTGACCTGCGCGGTCTCAAGTCCCCGAGGCAGGGACACCGTCGGCCACGTGCCTGGAAGTGTCAGCAGGAGCGCTCCAAGGGCACAGCGGGATTATTGCTCCCGTCACACGGCCCAAGCACAGAGATCCGATGGCCAGCCTCTGTCTGTCTGCTCCCTTTCCTGGGCCGCTGTTTCGTCCTCCTCGTAGCGAGAGGCTCCCGCACCTCCAGCGCCACAGTCGTCCAGTCACAGAAAGCCGGAGGGGGAGGGCTGGAGCCACGCGGTCCTCTTGGTTGCGGGAGCGCCTCCAGGACCACTCGCAGTTTGACCTCGCAGGTCAGAACGTGGTGTGCGACCCCGCCTGGATGGAAGGTGTTTAGGACGCAGGGGTTACGGGGCAAGGCGTCAGGCAGCGGCCGTCTCGGGCTGTGTGGCAGGCTCGCAGGGGAGTGTGCGGGAGCAGCAGCTGTGAGGTGTGACCCTAGAGGCCAAGGGGGCTGCTGGGCCACGCTTCGTGCGGGCGTGCGCACACGGCAGCGCCCCCGCCGCGGTCCCTCACACCGTTGGGGAACATCGGGACCTGTGTCAGCGGACGCGGGCCTTGCCCTCGGCGAAAGGAGCTGTGGACAGCCCCGCCCCGGTCCCACCCCCCTACGCCCACCGAACCTCTGCCCACCGAGAACAGAGTTTGTGTTTCAGTCAGGCAGAGGGGTAACCGTTTCCACCAACGGGGACCCTGAGGCCAGTTCACAGCCTTCAGGCGCTGTCGGGGAGGCGGCGCGTCCTGTTCCCTCCCAGCCTCCACAGTCAGACGCTGGCCGGTGGGGAAACGACAGAGTCCCTCGTGAGGATGATGGTACGTGTGGAGGACGCCACGGATGGGCCCGACCCAGGGCCCGTCCTCTGCTGGGCAGGCCGGCCCGGCAAAGCACCTGCCCCTGAGGGCCGGGCAACATCTTGGCCGCCGTCGGTAGAACTCGCCTCGTGGGCCTGAGTCCATTTCCTCTGTCTGCAGCAGCAAAACCCTGTGCGGGCAACGGCCGCCGGCTGGCACCCTTTCCGTCCCCTGCGCGCGGCCCCGCTTCCCAAACCCTGAGGACGCTTCGCCGCGGGACCCAGCTAGAACCAGCGTCCATTGCGCCCGCTCCCCAGCGGTCAGCACAGCCTAGTCCCGTGCAGGACGCCAGGCGCGTCTCCGTGACTGCCTTCGACAAGCGCTGTGGGATGGCTTGGGCACCCTGAGTTTCCGGTTGCCTTCGTTCACCTGAAAGGGTCCAAGCGGCAGAGGAGCGGAGGCCCGTTACCGGTCAGCGAGCTCCCTCGGGAGACGGTTAGGGTGCCTCCACCATCTCGGGCCGTGTCAGACTGCGGATCGCTGGACTCTGCAGGCCGGGAGGGGACCGAGGCGCGGACGGAAGGACAGGCGTTGAGGAGGAGGCAGAGAGGAAGGAGAGGGAAGGCGACTGACGGACAGGCGCAGGGCCTGCGCCCCTTGGCCGGCGCTTTTCCCTCCCTAGCGTTGGCCTCTGCACAAGCGGGGGCCACAGGCGGCTTGCGGACGCTCGGGCCTTCGCGTGGCCTGCGGCTGGCACCTCAGGCGTCTCCTTCGCGGAACAGCCTCCGCGGCCCCGGGGCGGGTGTCCCTGTGTCTCACAGCGGGGCCCAGTGGGCGACTGCGGGAGAAGTCCCGCGAAGGAATGAAGCGGCCGCGCCAAACACGGGGCGGCGGCTGTTGGGCGCGCACCGCAAGCAGCGAGGCCTATGGAAAGCCCAGGGGCCGGCTCAGCGGGTGCGTTTGGGTGGCACCGCCGGGCTGCGGGAGTAAGGAGGATGCCCGAGGAGTCGTGCTGACAGGGTTCGGATCCCTGGCCCAGGAGGGTCTGCTCACGGGCGTCATTCTGACTGGCGGAGACGAGTGAGGAGCAGGCTGGGCGCGGCCGGCAGCCTGTGCCGCGCTCCCTAGCCTCCCTGTCCGCAAGTTGGCGCCTGAATGGAGCTGGCGCATGCCGTGAGCCTGCCGCCGCCTGCGTCCGGGGAGCGCCTGCGCCGCAGCCTGCGCCTGCGCGCGTCGGGACCCCGGGCCTTGCAGAGCCGCCAGACGGCGCAGGAGGCCTGAGAGGGTGGGCAGCGATCTTTGACCTCCGGCGTCGCGGCAGGGGCCCAGGCGTGGGCCCGGCACGCATGGCGAGCGCGGCGGTGCACGGAGTTAGCGGTGGCCCGCGCGCCACTTGCGTCACCGAAGGAGCCGGCAGGGCCCTCCAGGTGATAGGACTTGGCGCTGTCGATGCAGTGCGGCCCTTGAGCGCCAGCGAGGGCGCCCAGGGTTGCGGAGGCGGGGCGCTGGGCTGGGCCGGGATCACTGCACGGAGTGGGTGGAGGCTGTGCAGAAGCCGAGGCCCTAGGAGCCTGGTGAAGGGGGCGGGCGCGCCGAGGTTGGTGCCGGACGTGGAGGGCCCCCTGCAGGCGCTGGAAGTTGGGGCAGGGCAGAAGACGTCCTCGGCAGAAGAGTCGGGATTGCCAGCGGAGACGAAGCCCGAGGAGCGGCAACAGGCAGAAGCAGGCCCCGGCGGGAGCAGCGACCAGCCGCATCTCGAGGCGCTGGAGGCCCTGCGGGTCCTGCAGTGGCGGCTGAGCGGCGAGAGCGCCCAAACCCGCCGGCACTACCTCCGTGTGAAGCACGAGGCGGCTCGGTGGCGGAGGCCCATTCTAGAGCGGAGACGGTGCATCATCCAGTGCATCCCGGGCTTCTGGGCCAAAGCCGTATCCTGCGCGACTGTCCTAGTGGGTAGGGGGAGACGGGCGCGGGGCACTGCCGAGGGGTTGTGCGGTGGCGGCTGGGCGGCGGGCGGGCCTGCGGGCTGGGCAGGGCGCCGTGGAGGCGGTGAGCGGCGAGGGCGGGGCGCAGCAAGGCCAGAGGCACACAGTAAGGCGGGGTGGGGGCGGGGAGGGGCCGAGAGGGAGGGCCCTGCCTCCCCTGGGCGTCAGGGCTGAGGGCGTGGGAGCGGGCTTCTGGTTCCCGCCCCGCCAGATCTGTGGTGAGGGCATTTCTCTCGGCCCTCTGAAGAGCCCCCAGGGGCCGTGCGCCGCGCCACGCACCCGCACGGAGCCGGCAGTTCGCGCTCACGCTTGTGACGTCTCCTTCGCGTTCCCTCTGTGTCAGGCATCAGGCCGCCCTGTAGGCACCAGCGGGTTGTGTGGGTGGGCGTGTGGCAGAGCGCGCCTCCCGCCTGCTTCCACGGCCACGCACCTATGAGCGAGCGTACACGCAGACACAGAGGCAGACACACGGCCTCTTGCCGGCAACCCGGTGCAAAGAGGAACACAGCCTTTGGGTGTCGCAGGGATCCCTAGAAAATCAGAGCGCGTCGACGTGGCATGTGGGAAAGAAGACAACGCATTGCTTTCTCCGGGACACCCCCACGCCACCCCCTCACGCCACGCCCCTCCGGGGACGGGGAGGGGCACGCGCCCAGGTCCTCGGCGCCGTGCAGCGTCCCCGGGCAGGCCTGCATGGATGGGGAAAGGTGCGGAGAGGGGCCCTCACCTCGGAGCGCAGGGGGGCCCCAGTGGGCATGGGAAGCGGGACCGCGTGTGCAACCTCCGGGCGGCAGGGCCGCGGCTACCTGCGGTGGGGGGCTGCGCCACCCTTTGCCTCGGAGAGCTCCTTGACCAAAGAGCATATTCAGAGCCACCCGCAGATATCGGCCATCATCGGTGACCAAGACGAAGACCTGCTGGAGTACCTGATCACTTTGGAAGTCAGACTGGGCTGGCGGGGTGTCCGAGGGGGGCTTAGGGCTCGCGGTGGTGGCGGTGCCGGCAGGGAGAAGAAGGGAAAGGGACGGGGCTGCTTGGGGCAAGCAGGCGAAGTCAGGAAAGCTGACCCAGGGGACACTGGCCGCCAGGTCTGCGCAGGTGAAGGAAGTGGGCGGGCCCCACGGCCGCTGCCGGCTGACGCTCTTCTTTCGGAGCAACCCCTACTTCCTGAATGAAGTGATGGCCAAGGAATACCGTCTCAGCCTGGCAGGCGACAGGGGCTCCCCTTGACTTGGGCGTGGGAGGGTGCGCGCGCGGGCACGGGCGTGCGTGTGGGTGCTGGGCAATAGGAGGGCTCCCTAGCAGCTCCGCGCTACAGGCTATCGTGTACGCGTTCCACGGTCATCCACTGGTTTTGGGATTATGAACGCGGAGCCCCCAACCGCAGGCGCGACACAAGCGGCGTGAACTTCTTCAACTGGCTGTGTGAGCTCAACCTTCCGGGCTCGGGCAAGATTGCCGAGGTGAGGCTGCGCTGGCCACGGTCACAAATGGCGCTGCATTCGAGGCCCTACCCCATCCCCGGTGGGCGCCGCGCGCACTGCATGAGGCCTCCTATATGCCGTTGGCGTTTCAGCTGCTGAGCGAGGACCTGTGGCCCAATCCCCTGGGGCACTACCCCCGGCGCACGAAGGCCGCGGATGGGGTGCCCGAGAGCAGGACGCGTTGCTGAGGAGCTCCTGGGCTGGCCGTTCGCAGGTGAGCCGTGGCCCGGAGGAAACTCCTCCTGAGGAAGGCGAGCGTGAGCTCGGGCTCCCGAATGTGGAAGTTACCCCAGGGCGCCAGCTAGTGGGCGAGCGTACAGAAGAGGACCCCGGTTGCCCACTTGGCCCGCAGAGCCCAGGGCCTGCGAGCCGTCTCCAGGCACCCGAGCCTTCCGCGAGAGTGGCCCCGGGTCCTGCGCACGAGGCACGTTCCTTCAGCAGGTTTCCGCCATTCTGTGTCTGGTGCCCTGGGCCCGTCCGTTCCATGGGCCGCTAGCCACTCGGTCGACCTTAGGCCTCCTGGCCCCCTCTGCCTGGCCCTCCAGGTAAAGCCCGACGTTGCAGCGCATCTTCTCTTCTCAGCGACGCTAACCCCGCTTCCCCGTGGTTTCCAAGTCAGGCCTCACACCCCAGCCTCCCGACATGCTGGGAGGGCCGTCAGGCTCCCTAGCACCACAGTTCTGGCGCCCTCAGGGAGGCAGTGTAAGCAGAGCGGGGTGGGCCCGGTGGAAGGGATGCGGTCAGGATGGTCCAAAGAGAGGCCCGCACCCCACCGTAGGCTTCCCCGTCCATGACGACTTCGGTGGCCTGCCTGCACCCTGCCGAGGCGCGCCGCTGCGGGCACGTCTTTGCGAGTGCGAGGGCTAGGGGGCCATCCTGAGCAGCAAGTGACCAGGGCAGGTCCTGCAGCGTTGCCAGGGTGGTGTTGTGTGAGGGGTGGTCTGTGGCGTGCTGGTGCGAGCTGGGGACGGGCCCTGAGCCGCGTCTTCGCACGCCGGCGATGGCTAACGCATTCTGTGTGGCTCTTTGGTACAGGTGCAGAGGCTGCAAGAGGGCTGACCCGTGGGTTCAGAAGTTGCTGTCTTGTACCCGTGTGACACGGAAAGATACATAAAAGGGCTGGGCATTGCCTGCGTCTCTGTGTCCTTTGTAGCAGGGACGTGCGCCCGTATTAAGCACGTGAGCCGGACTGGCCTCCGTGTGCCCAGTGCGTGTGGGATGCCGCCTGCGTGTCGTGAAGGAGGCCTCCTGGAGTGGAGGTTAGGCACGCAGAAGGGCTCAGCGGGCCTGGCCTGTAGCACCGTTTTCTCCCTGCAGGGTGTTGCCTGGGGTCGGGGGCGGAGGGGGTCGGGGAGGGCGGGGCAGCAAGGACACACTGACTGCTGCCCAGTGTGCTGGCGCCTTGGCCAGGCAGCCGACACTGAGCACTCCTGGACAACGGTGGTGGCCTGAGGTAGGCTAGTGGTCCGCAGGCCCCCTTCTCTCCGGCCGGCTGATGTAGGCTTGTCACGTGGCCTTGTCCTCGGACACCTGCCATTGACCCAATAGGAGACAGGTGACGCCGGCCGGTTGCGTTGACCACAATGGTCAATGAATGGCCTAGAGGACCTGGATTGAACCCACATCTAAGCTCTGTGCTCCAGGAAGAACGTAAGCTGCCATCTCAGACGTGGAAATCACGCCAGGCCTCTAGAAGAAAGCATTCAAGCCATCCATCTGCAGTTTCCAAGTTGGCTGTGTGACCCATGAAAGTCCCCACTCCACCCACCCCTTCTCAGCAGCAGAGGCCTCAGAGGAAGACAGCCCACAGGCTGGAGGCACGGAAATTTCGGGGCCCCTGTGCCTACCCTTCTTACTCAGTTCGAGTCCTCAGCAAGATCCGCCTGGGGCACCTGGGGTAGACAATTGCCACGTAGTCCTGAGAAAGGCAGGGATGTGTAGCCCTGAGACCATTTCCTAGGAACCAGTGCCATTCCCTGTGCAGGGTTGGTAGGTCATGACTTCTCTCTAGCAACCCCTTGATAGACATAGGCTGGCATGAGGAGCCCCGCTGAGCCCTCGTCATTTACACATTTACACATCAGGGTGATGAGAAGACCCAGATCTCCGGTGTCTGTATTGTGGTTGGGGAACAGCAGTGAGAAGAATACTTTCAGCGGCTCCTTCTTTCAGTGGCTCAGCTTCCCCAACCTCATGGGTGCATAGCTGGCTTTTACATACTCTGCAATGCACACCACACAGAGAAGGAGGGCTTTGCTGCATAGCATCGGGGAAACAGAGCCCAGAAAGTTTGAGTGGCTGGACTAACCCTGGAAAGAGCGGTTGTCGAGGAGGCTCTCCGCCCAAAGGGTGAGGAAGATGGAGTCCATGTGGGTCAGCGATGCCAGTGTCAGTGTGTGTCAATTAATCAAGGCTGACCTGGCTAAAATGGCGTGGCGCTCTCCAGAGCACCACTCCAAGTGAGCTCCAGTCCCCAGCAGAGGCCATGGGGATGGCAAAGATAGTCCACTAGAGGCCCCAGCAGCAGAGGACAAACCCTCGGCCCTCGACCCATCGCTTGTCTCCAGTGGGCTTGCCTTTCACGTGACCTTCCGACCTCCTTTCCACCACCTGACCTATAGTAAATGTCCTCCACTTTGCTGTAGCCCCTGTTCAACAACTTTAATCACAAGCAACTCCCAGGGAAATCCCGTTTGGCTGGGAAAACAACAGACTCTTTTACGTTGAGGGGAAAGCTCTCTTTGGGAGCTGAAGTGCCATTAGCAGATCATGGTTTCTCTGGAGCCTTATACCCACGTCTACAGAGCAAACACGTGTGATGACTCACAGAGACCAGTGCTTGCTCTCCCGGACAGGAATCTGAGGATGACCAACTTCTGGGATGGGAGCTTTTCTCTCCTCACATTCTTTGGTGTCTGAGGGTTTCCTTAGCATCTTTTCCAGGCCTTCGTCTTCTGGGAGATCACAGCCTTGGGCATCCGGCTGCTTCCTGCGTTAAGCAAGCTTTATTCTTTAGCATGCTGCCAGTACTTTTGGGATGGGCAATTGTGCCCTAAATTTGCAGGTTGCGAATCTTCCTTAGGGTCTATAGGAAGGGGGAAGAAGCCACTCATCAATACCTTTGTGGGTCATCGTGCCCTTTGCAGCGCTACGGGCCCCTCAACCCCAATTCTCTTGCCTTTCCGTCCAGGTTCAGGCTTAAAATACAGGTCCACTTTTCATGGGCTTTCCATCTCCTCAGACCAACTGCACCAAAGGCAGGTAGAAGGGACTCTTGGACTCCCTGCCTTGGCTTACGATAAACCTGGCTTCCAGCTATGTGTGGCTGTAACATTCTCAAAACAGAGACGGTTGCCTTTCCTGACTGCTCTTTGGACCCATTCACATAGAGTCCAGAACCAAAAGTTACCCTTCTGGAAAAAAAGACGACTTCCTGCACTCAAGGGAGGAAGGACGTGTGGAAGGCCAAATGGATCCTCAAACCTCACGTTCTGTCCCCCGTTTCCTTTGTGACACACACAGGAGCCTCCTCTGGCCCCATCATTTCCCTCCCCACTGTACCACCTCTTCTCTACCCTGTGCGACCCCATTCTCACTCTCTGGCCGCGCTTCCCTTTTCCCCTCAAACAACTCAGGGCTCCACTCCCGTTTGCAAGTGTCAGACCCCAACCTTTTCTAAGATGGTCTTCCTATGATCCCAATAAACCCAAGTGTGTCAGGACCGCTGGCAATTAAGAGTGAAGAGTTCCAGGTCATAAGTTAGAATCCCCGCTGGGAGGGTGGAGGCGGCCACAGAGTCAACAAAAGGTGTTTCTCAGCTATTAGCCACGTAGTCCACAAGCTTCCGCGGCAGGCCACAGGCAACAGTGGTGAAGGCTGCCTCCTGGAAACACCGTGCTCAGGGTTTAGAGAAACAATCCTAGAGTTCTTGCCAAATGCTGGAATAAGCTGAAAAAGACACATGAGCAGTTACAGTGGCTTTTTCCTAAGCCTGCTTGATTTTATAGACAGGATAAACCGTGACTTTTCCTCTCATGCTAAAATCACCAGATTGCAGTGGAAATCCTGCCCAGTCCCCTTATGGTCAATGGCGGCAAAGCAGCGTGCTGGCGCCCTCGACAGGTAACCTAAAAGCATGGCTGGTCAAATTCTTCCGTCATCAACTCTGCTAAATGAAGACCCCTAAGCAAGGCAGGAATCCCTCCTTGGTTTATGCCACCTGCAAAGAACGAGGGCTATGCTGGGGAGCTGCTAAAAATCCTAAGTGCATCTTTAGGTGACTCAGGCACTCTAGGCAGACTGTCCGTGTGTCCAGTCCCATTGTCTCCCTGTCCCCCCGACCCCAGAGCCCGGACATCGGCGTGCAACTCCAGCCGTGGGAAAGAGCCCTGCTTGGCACTATTGAAATAGTTCAAACTTCAAGAAGGCCTGGTAATCTTCCAGTGCCCTGCCCCGAACCTATCCCTTTTGTCTGGGGCATTGGAGAGAGAGCCACACTTCCCCAGCTCCTTCGCCCCACTGGTTTTAAAGGCCGAGACTTCTTAGAAAACCATCAGTCTGGGAATTCTTAGCAGAAGGGGAATTCGCTTGTAGAAAAGGACAAGGCCACGCACCCAGTCAATCATGTGAATGCAATGCACTTCAGGCATCCTTCGTTGCCCTGCTGCTGACGGCAGTACAGCTGAATCTGGAGACATGGGTCTTTCTTTTTACCCCCACTGGGTCAGCTACCATCCACTGCTTTGGTTAACCCTAGAGGAAATCTCGGCAAACTCGAACGTGCAGTGCAGATCCACATTCAAAATCAAGCCTCCAACCCACCCTGCAGAATAAATGGATACCCTAGAAACACAAGTTCTTCACCATTAGCTGAGAACACAGGGTCACCAGGTTCAGAGCCTCATGGCCTGTTGTAGAACCCCAGCCATGCCACTTATTTGCCTGTGGGAAAACCCCGTGCCTTAGGAAGCAGTGCTGTCCAGGACAACTGAGCCATTAACGAGGGTTGATCAGGGCACCCTGCTGTTCTGCACCCAACAGACACCCAAGCGACAACACCCATGCCTGGTAGGACACTCTGTTTTCAGCAGAAGCACGCCGGGGGGCTATAACAGAGTCCCCGTCGATGGGGCATGCCAGTACCTTTCTCCTGCTGTAGGTAAGCAGGCCCTACGAAGGACATTAACACTAGGGAAAGGCATCCGTGCAGGTCTCCCAAACTTTGCGGGAATCATGACAGCTGAGAGAGTTTTCTGAAAGTCTCACTTTGCAAGAACTCGCAGACTCTTTACTTTTCTGCCCTCTCTCCCACCTCTTTACAGGAAGACAGTACACACCCCTGTTTAGACTTTCTGGTGCATGAAGGAAACATAGTCTCCAAAGAGGAGTTTGCTCAGACCCGCCTTACAGGTGTCTGATCTGGGAGCACAGGCTGCAAACTAAAAGTCAATAGGCAGCTACACGAATCTGCTCTCCTCAGGGTCTGGAGGCGGTTGGTTTCACGTTGTCTCAAAATGCCAGAGCCTACGGCCCAACACCAGTCCACTGTTCTATCACGCAAAAGTATAGGCGTATGAATTGGGAGGAATGAGACGGCACAGGTTCTGGGACTTCAAAGGAAGACTTCCTATGGGACCCTGCTCTTAAACAGGCTAATGATCAACTTCCCCATTCCTTTCTGTCGAGAAAAGAAACAGCCCTGAAATTCTCCCTCGCATCCACAGACATCGATGCAGTGCTCGGGTTATTACAGCTAACAACTAAGCCCCGAGTCACACCACCACCAGTCCTTCCTCAGAACCACTTCTGCCCCGGCCCTTTTTGGTATCCTCCCTGGAGACACCATACACCACACCGGCGGTGTGACTGCACGTTGGAGATCAAAGAGCCCCGGCCCAGTGTCATCTAACCCTGGCCTCTGTGGTTTGTAACCTGCTGTCGCCAAGGATAATCAAGACCATTTGTTGGAGGTCCCATCATTAGAGGAAGATTAGTGTCACAGAAAGGGAAGCTGTACTTTCTGTGGATTCTACTTGTCCGAGAAACATCCATCACAATGTTGGTTACATGTCAGAGTCAGTGAGTGACGATGTGGCCATGGCCGTTCTAATTCAGAGGGAGCTCTCTGGGATTCTGTCATCCTCTGGCAATTAACCCTCACACTACGGGCTTCTTGCCAAGTGAGCACAACCTGCTGCCCGGCTTCCCCCATTCCTCAGGCCACCTTCCACAATATCCCTAAAGGTACCCTACTGCCCAGGAATCAGGCCTTCAGAAGATGACGGTCTCAAGAGAGGGTGATGCACTCACACCTGTGACTAGGGCATGGGCAGTTCTGAAAGGAATGCTCTGCCCTCATCCCAGGGCCTGCTGTAACTCTGTCTCATGCCATCCAAATGAGAGGACTCAGCTGGTTCAACATACACTACACCCGAGTCCTGGACATTTTAAGCTCTTGATAACTGGGCCCTTTCCCTCAACTTCCTTATCTTCCAAGGAAGAAAAATAGAGTGCAGTGAGCAGGACTGTCTTTCTCTCTTCTTTCCTAGCCGCTGCCTGGCAGGAAGAACTGTGCAACTGCATGCTTCCCAATGCAAAAGCTATCTCTTCTTGGCAGATATCAGGTCCCAGCCCTCCCGGGGACAGCCCATTCCTGGAGGTGACTGACATGAGTTCACTGTCTCACCCCAAACACCTCCTATACAACACACACACACACACACACACACACACACACTTGGTGCTGTTCAGATGCCATTGCTTTTTATTCCAGGCTTATCGAAATGTCTGGGTCTAAAGGCATCACCACCCGACCATCTTCAGTTGTTTCCTGTGTGGCAGGAAAATGTTCCCTTCATATCCCCTTTCCACTGACAAGGCACTTTTAAGTAAATTGGACTCTTTGTCATATGTATCTTATTCTATGGGAGCTCCCAGAAACACAACACACAGTGGCACTGTCACGGCTACTCTGACCATGTAAACTCTCTAATAAAGATGCGAGACTCAGAGAGGGAGAGGGCATGGTGGCCGACCGGGGACCTTTAAAACCTCTCCCACCCGTGTGCTCAACGGCTCTCTCACCACCACTTTAGGGTGTCTTGTGTTCTCTTGGGGCACGAGGTGGACCCATAAGAAAATCAAAGTCGACCGTGATGCTCGGATGAGGACACCGTTGGGGACGCCTAGGAATCTAAGATGATTCCTCCACGTGTGTGGAAAGGGCGGCTAGAAGACTACTGTGCAGGACAACGATCAACCGCTAAAGGAGGGCCTAAGGGTGGGGTGGGTGCGCTGGGATGAGAGGTCAGGGAAGCGGGCTCAAAGAGTCCGTGGTACTTCTGAGCGACGATCGACGCAGACTGTCCTTGGTGCCCCTTCAGTTTCCCCGGCCGGAACGGGACGTGCACGGCAGTTCTCCGGTTTCCCGTCACACCCTGATGCCTTCGTGACCTGGGGCCACAGGCTGCATTCCACCCGGCCTCCATGAGAGGCCATGAGAGAAGTGTGTCCATGAGAGAAGGAAATCTCCCATCCACCTGGCACCCTTTTGCTAAGCACCTGGCCTGAGGTTTCTCACCTACCCTTTGCTCTGCCCTCTCTCCAGGTGTCATCTTACTCACATAGTACTTCAAGGGATTGGGCCACAGGTCATTAGAGATGAAGTGGTTGGGCAAATGAGAAAGGTCAACAGGGGCAGAGCTCAGTTCCCAGTCCCGG
>PVJD01017065.1:7212-18841 GCA_004026545.1 Mormoops blainvillei
CCAAAAGTGTATGCATGTATGCATTGATTAATTACTTCACTGAGTTGTCTATTTAATTCCTAACATCACTCACACTGTTCAGGAGCAGGAAATACTAAGGAACTCCACAATAGGAATTGGAATCAGACCTCCTGAGCAGCTGACAGGTGAAAGGGTATAATGTATGTCCACACGCTAGCATGAGTGCCAAATTATGCAGCAGCGAGTGTTTTGGGGGAAAAAAACAGGCACACAAATTGAGGACAAGTGCCTAGGGATCAGAGAGAGAGGGTGGTTCTATGTGCAGATGATCAAGGAAGGATATTTATAGGTTATAACTTATATGGTGAGATATACTGTCGAATGATTGAACCACAGGATTAACTAGTGCAGGAAAGGCAGCAGTCAAGCCTTGAAGACTGCTGCGGCCCCTCAGAGGTGGACCTCCCACAGAGCATCGGAATGGTTGCCAGATAGATGCCTAAGAGCTGGAAATGCAGTGCCTGTGATGTAAACTCAGATACTGGAGCCTTTTCTGGGTGAGGTGATACCATGGTGGTCTTCACCTGCAAAGTGGAATGTCTCCTGTAAGGTTCTGGGATGCTGATTTGTGGGATATCAACATCCGTGGATAATCTCTCAGGGATTATTTCAACTCCAAAAGGGAAATGATGGCAACTTGGTTGGAGTTGTATGGGCCTCAACAGTGTAAGAATTGCGTTTGAAGAACTAGTTTCAAAAATAGATCTCCCTGTTGTATTCATAAATGGCTAGTATAGAATGACATCAGTTGTGGATACCTTATGAGATGTGAGGGGTGGCATGTTTTATTGTCATAATTTTGGAGAACAGAGACATCGTCTCCCTCTTGGGGCCATTGTTTCTAACTTAAACATGACAATAGAAAACACACACACACATTTGGGAGAAATTAATGCCCTTGCATCGACAGAGGATGTCAAACAAGCTCCAATGCTCCTTTGAAAGCCCCTAGCCTAGGGAATTTGTAGACAATGCAATTAATGTGGGCCTTCTGTATATCTCATGAAGTTGAAATGCATAGAAATGAAAAGGGACATAGGGTGTGAATGCTTTGTGGGTCACAGAGCTCACATTTTTTACCACAAGAAGAATGATTCCTCTGGCCCTTGATTTCAGGAGAATAAAAGCATATGGCTCTGACAACCTCATCAGCATGTCTCCTGACGCAAACATTTTGATTCAGCAAAACCAAAACCAGAGGTCCACCCACGCCCCTTCTGCTCTCTGGCTTCCTTCAGTCAAATGTTGCTCCGCTGACACATGAAACGCAGTCACCGCTCTCAGGTCATCTCAGAAACATCTGCAAGAAAAAACTTCTTCTCAGATGAGCTCTGCTCAGAGGATCAGAGACAGTGGCAGTAACACACTCAACCAAAAGAACAGAATGACAAGGATGAAGGTTAAGAGGGGGAAAAAAAACTAAAACTGTCCTATCCTTCCCCTAAAAGGGGTGTCTCTTAGGCCTGATTGACACCACCCAATGAACCAATGGGGACCTCAGGTAGAGTGAGGACATTATGTAGGGAGAGCCAAGTCCAGTCCAGAAAGTGCAGCCAGAGGATTCACTTTGGTTATTTGTGGGAGGAAAATTGTCAAAAAGTGTAACAGTGAGGTATGAGAGTGTAGACAACGCTACAATGATAGGTCATATTTCAAGAGACAACAGAGTTCCCACTCAAGGGAGAGAGCCTATGTGTTTGGGGCACCTGGACAACGCTTCCGATGTTAGTCAGGTTTTATATTACACCAGAGGATACACACTGGGTAAAATCCATGTTTGTAGGGATTGTGGGAAAGGCTTTGCACAGAAGTCACATCTCTTATGACATGAGGAGACACTCCCAAGGGAGCACGACTAATTACTCATGCAGATCTTCTTGTCTTTATAGTTCAAGAGCCTCTCAACTACCATAATGCAAAGGCAGTGCACACGCTTCTTTCCACAATTCTGAGAGGAGAGCCTATACAGTGATCTGGCCCCTCGCACACCAACAGTGTCATCAATGGAGAGGTGAATGTTTAAATAAATCCTCCACCCTCCTGAAAATTTAGGAGATTGCAATAGTGCATTAATCATTACAGCATGGTGTACACCAAGTTACTCCACGTTTCTTCAAGTTTATGTTCTAATAAATACTGTTGTGACAGTCTTTCCAAGTGAAGTACCTCATTCTTCCCATCAGAGAATGGATACAGTTTTAGGAGAACCCCTGAGAGCCAGTTTTCTGAGCTAGAGCAAGTCAGTTTCTGCAAAGCTCAAAATCTGGAGTCAATCACGTTAGCTTACAGCCAAAGCAAAGGGAATTGAGACAGACTCTCTAGAAGCGGATTCGCTAGTGTCCTGGCAATAGAAATATTTCTCCTTTTTTAAGGAGAGCCCACTGTAATCCATCTCTTCTCTTGGATTCCATTCTATATTCCTCAGAACTCAGTAGTCTTGCCAGTGAAAGGCAGGCAGGGACATATGCATGTGTGTGGACATGAGTCTGGTTCAATCTAGGCACCTGCTACCCCTCACTCCTTGCTGCACCTTTGGTGTCTGCATCTAAACATACATGCCATATAAACCCATGATCAATCCTTACACGGATTTGAAGCTCAGAGGTGCCCCTCCAGCTTTATGACCAAAAGCAACATTCTCAATACTTTGGTACACATTTTTCCTTTCCGTATGATGAGCAGGGTAGTGGTGGCCTCTTAGTTTGACATTTCTAATTGAGTCAGAATCTGGAACAGGATATCTGAGAATACATGTCTTTTATGAAAAATACTTTCAATGACCAACTACACCCAACCTTCTGTGCTAGAAAACGGAAGATTTAGAGAGAAGGGGCTGTGCCCACACTTAGCCATTGAGCAAACTCCATTTCTTCCACATATGTTTTACAGTCATAAATAGCAAGCGTAGGCTGGGGAATTGCTTCTGTACAGGTCAATGCTCCCTGCCTATGAGCCTGGGCATTCCCACAATCAGGTACATTGTACAGAGAAGAGCATGTGGGAGAGGTCCTTACACAGATGTTGCTGACTACTAAGTTTCATGACAGCATCTCCTTGAATCATGCATGTAGCATCTGCATGATGTGTTTGTGAGCCTTCACACAACTACTTCTGTAGTCCACTTCCCTGCTACCTAGGCTTCATGGGTTGAAATACGGCAGGCCACCATTATAGAACTATTAATTATTCTACTCCTAAGCTCCTGTTTGATCACTGAATTCCTATGACAACATGAAGATGCATTCAGAAGAGCAGATGTGCACAAATATTTCATTCCATTCCACAAGTTCCCAGATAATGTTCATAATGGCACATGGGCCCATGATACACTTGGACTCATTAAGTGCAAGTCTAGCTACAGTCACCGTGAGATCATGTTCGAAACCTACCTTTGTGTCACCGTGTGCGCCCACGGTACCACATGGTCAGGGTATTTTGTTTTGTTTTTTTTTTGTTTTTGTTTTTGTTTTTGTTTTTTGTTTTTCAAACAGAACTGATTTCAACTCAGGGAAAAGTAAGAAAAAATCAGATAATATCGCATCATTTCCTGTCCTGATTGAGGGAGACCTACGCCTGACCCGCAACGCTCTTGCTGAGGTTGATTCAGGAAAGGGGGACACCTGACTTCCATGATATGTAATTAAGACTTTTCTGCCCCTCTCCTGGTGGGGGATGGTCATGCGTATCTACATAAACAAGGTAGAGTTCAACGTATGCCAAAATATGAATATCACTATCGGTATTTCTTTCCTGCTGGTTATCTAAAAATTTTGTGTCTCTTGATTATTTTCCTTACACCTGTGGGCCTCATGAGACAGCCCTTAATATTTCTATGGACTGTGGCTTCAGCATGGGCCAAGGCAGAAGGTAAGAGCTGCGTTGTAATGCTGGCAGAGGATCTGGAAGTGAAATATGATAGGATGCGTAAGCCAGCCCTTCCAACAGGAGAGAATGTCCAACTAAACTAAAAGTCTGTGACATTCATGTATAGTAGTATGTTCCATTTCTCCTTCCTCGTTCAATAACCACATTCCTACTATGGTTGCCAACAACCTAGGTAGTCCCCACATGCACCTGCTGACAGAGCATCCATTGTACTGAGCACCCTCTCCCAACATGGCTGACCAGTTCTGTAAAAATGATTTATGACTCCAAAACCTAATTCATAATCAGCCTCTCCTACTTCAGCCTTGCTTGCGTAGCTCACGTGGTCCCCATGACCTCGTGCATGGAGTTTGGCATTCACATCCCTGAATCACACACCTGGCAGCAACTGGCACCCACATTCCACAGTTGGAAGAAGGAGCCTGACACGCCCAGAATTCTGAGTCTCTTGTTTCCTGACAGGCAGTTGGGGTCTGGCTACCATCCCTCTCACGCCTGCTAGACCTACTCCAGATGCTCCAGTTGATTTCTCAACTCCACCATACACTGTGATTGAGGTAAAGGCGGATCTGTCTTTCCCAAACCGGCATTTCTGCCAAACAGACAAAGGCCTATTTCCAAAACTGTATATCAAGAAGGACCAAAGCAGGACCTGGTCTTGTTCAAGGAGCCCAGTTGAAATAAATTTAGGCCCTATGAGGATCCCTCTTCCCATGTTCTCTTTGTCTGTCATTTTCTCATCAGCTCAGACAAAGACAAGTGTCTGGGTTCTCTAGGGATTCAGGCCATGGAACTGACTGAGGCAACCGATAAAACACGGTGGCTGCAGCTGATGATATTTTTGGATGTTTAGAAGCAATATACACCTTTTTGTGTCTCGGATGAATGGTTCCACGGGGTGACAGAACAAGGACTGACTATCTATGTCACTTCCAAATATGCCAGAAAGATAATTGATGTTTAAAGTCATCCACGAAACCTTTTTAAGCCCTGTTCCCATTCAGGGTCAGGGCAGCCTGGATAACACGTTTGAATTGGGAAGGTCTGGGCATGTGTCTTGGCTGTATGTGTAGTGGATGAGTTCTGGGGTGTGAACATTCTCTGAGATAAGCTGAGCATGAGATCGCCTGTAGAGGGGCAAGCAGAGGGATCTCAGTGTGGACAGTAGAAACAGGCAGCACATGAAACTGTTCATTCAAACAAACTTCTACTTCTCCTCCTCAAGTGATCACCTTTGTCACCTTTGCTGTCTCACATTTCTTCCTTGTTCCTTATCGTTTTGAATTTGTCTCCGAGGAAAACCACGCTCTCCATGCAACACAAGCCATCTACTGAGGAGGACTGGATGAGTGCAACAACAACAGGGACTGTCATGGGCCAGAGTCTAGACAGTCGCGTCGATCCACCTGGATGCACCGTCACCACTCAGCTCTTCCCTTTCGCTTGTGTGCCCAGCGGCAGCTCCTGATGTGGCGCCAGTGTCCAAGCAGGACTGTTACGACATTCTTAGGGAAAGAAAGGCAGTGGGCCAAGCAACACAGGGACAGCTGTAGACATGCCGTATCAGACAGCCACATCGCCTCCCATTGGGGCCCTGACAGTTTCATGTTAATAAGGGACAGCGTCTCCAGAGCAGCAGCTATGTCAGAAGAAGCACTGTTTCTAAGTTTGTAAATAAATGCAGTTGAAATAGTTCCAATGCTTCGATGAATTTTATTGCATAATCGTATGCAATAAATTCTGCATAGATCTACCAATTCTTATGCTCGTGTATAATCGGTATGGAAAGTGAATACATTGATTTTCAGATTTCCTTGTCAATTTTTATCTTCGTGGGGTTTGTTAACAGTTAAGGCAGTAATTCACCTCCCCATCATCATCCCAGGCAGCACCAGGATTCGAGTCACAGAAATGAACACACCCAAGCTTGAGGAGAACTACAACTCAGGCGCGATTCTCATATCAGTGCCCCAGCACAACCCATTTATTATGACCAGCACACAGCTTCCATCCGTATATTCACTTATTGGTTAGAGGGGCACAGTGAGGGAGATGAGGTAACTGTGTGGTGTATGCAATGTATGCTTGTCCAGGATGGTGGGTGCAACCACGAGCCAATCAGAGCATAGTACAGTAAACCAGGGCTCACCAGAGCCCTTGAGAGCAGACAGTTATAATCAGAACACACAGAAGCCAGTGAGCAGCCACATGGCAAATTCTTCATGAAGGAGTTGTGACTCACTCACTGGTTCTTATTAACTGTTTAATAATATTACACTTTCCTTACAAAGTGTAGCTAAAACTTGGGTCCACACATTATGAACACACCAAGGACATTGACAGCAACCCAAGGCACAGTCCAAGGCTTATGGTCATGCACAGACTGCTCAGATACTACAACCTACTCATCACAGCAACACAGATAGAGTACATTTTTGATGACCCCTTTTAAATCGTCATTAGAAAAGAGACACCTGAGTTCTCAGAGAGAACTGTAGCTCTCTGTGGGTGGTCCAAAGAGACATGAAGCCTTCGAAGCGAACTGTTGGGAGGAGG
This sequence comes from Mormoops blainvillei, assembly GCA_004026545.1. Classification (NCBI taxonomy): domain Eukaryota; kingdom Metazoa; phylum Chordata; class Mammalia; order Chiroptera; family Mormoopidae; genus Mormoops; species Mormoops blainvillei. The sequence continues at coordinate 13,675 of PVJD01017065.1, forward strand.
AGGTAGACAGTTAGTACATGACTGTCACGTAGCGATGAGTTTCACAACCAAGTCAATCGGTAGTGTTCATGCCTGTATTTGTCATTGTGCAAGGTGGGAATATGCCATGGAGACAGGTCTGGACCTCAATGTATGTCACACCCAAATCCTTCTGGGTGCTCATTGAATATGTCACAGCTGGTTTTTCAAAGCCCAAGCACTTAGAACTCTTTAGGAGACTATGCCAGTACCAGCCACTTTCTCTAGTGCCTTGACTACTGTGGCACGTTCAGTGTCCTCCAACACCTGGCCCATTCTATCATCTTCTGTGTACTCAGACACCTGAAAAAATGCAGCATCCACCATGGCTCACACAACCACAGCATCTCAGCGACTGAAATGCCTGAAACAGTGCACTAACCGTCATCGAAACACAGGTCTATTCACTTCGCCTGCAATGTCCTCGACATCTGAGCAACCCAGTGTCTGCAAAATTCCTCAGCTGCTTCAGCTTCCCAGGACTTCAGTATGTGAAGCACCAAGAATATCCCAGGGACTTCCTGATTTCAACATCGGCACATTCCCAAGGAGCGCAATATCTTCATCATGTCGAAGACTACAGTGTCTGCAGTGTGTTTTGACCCACTCAATTAAGTCTGGTGCTTTTATTTTCTCAAATATAGTATCATTCTACTGGTCAGCATGTTCTCGAAGCCCCGCATGTTACAGACTCCCCATTGTCTGTGAGCAACTGGACATTAGCTGTGACAACACTGTTTCAAACCTGTGTTTTACCCAAAGTCCTCAATATTCTCCCACACCCGGACTATCCCAGCTTCACAAAGCTTTGGGTGCTATTTCAGCATCTGTAGTGTTCCCAAATACCTGTGCTATGGCAACACTTGCTGTGTCCTCAGATCTGGAGTACCCCAGCATCTTCAATGTTTGCAACACACTAGCATATGCCAGCATGTTTAAGACCTGAAAATGCAAACTAGTGGAGTATCAACACGGTCATAAAACTCCCTTAGTATTCGGAGTGTTTGAGGTGGCTATAACGCATACACTATCACCATGCATTCAGCGTTCTCAAGTACATGGACTACACTGGGTCTGCAGTCTTCAAAAGCTCCTTGGAAAATCCCGGTGTCTGCACAGTCTGAAAATGATGCCATTTCACAGATTCTTCAATGCTGTGAAATACCTGGGCAATTTCAGCACTTGAATGTACTCAAACACCTAAAATATTCCTAGAACCTTCAGTGCCATCCAACACCTGCTGTATTTAAGCAGCAGCAGCAGCGTTCTGAATCACCTGGAGTACCGCTGAATCCGTTTGTTCTCAAACACCTGGATCCTCAAGTGTCTGTAAGGTGCTCAAACACCAGGAACATCCAAAGGCATTCTGGATTATCTGATGGTGAGACTTCCCCAGCATCTTCAGTGTTCCAAACCTGGTGGGATATATGAAGTTCCTGCAATATTCCTAAATACCTGGAATATCCCACGCTTTCCAAATTCTTCTAAAAAACTGGACTAAACCCATGTCTGCAATCTCTGAAATACCTGTGTTAGCTCAACATTTTTTGTTTCTCAATCCAAAGACTCCACCACAGTCTGCAATGCCCTCCAATCCCAGGGAATACCCAAGTCACCAGTACTATCAACGCATGAACTATGCAGGATCTGCAGTGTTCTCAGCACCTGGGCTCTTCCAAACATATACCAGATTCTGATCGTCGAGGACAAAGTAAACAGCTTTACAGAGCTCCAACTCTGATGTTATGGCAAGGTCTGCAACTGTCCAATGCTCCACGTCATGTGTCACAGTTTTGTAGCTCGTGGAAGTTTGGGCAAGTTCAGCTCTTCAAGTCCCCAACACCTCACTTATGCTAGCTGTGTCAGAGTGTTCAAAAACCTGCAGTATACCAGGATTTTCCTGTTCTCCATATGTGGAGTACTCCTTCTTGTGTGATACCCCAAAGACTCTCAGCTTTCTAGCTCCTTCTGAGGTCTTAAATACATGAACAATGTTGGTGCCTCTATCCTCGGAATACACCTGTACTACCCAGAACATCCTAGTGCTCTCCAACCACTCATCCTTTCCAGGGTCTGCATTCATGTCAGATGCCAAGAATGCCACTGCATGACTTTGATCTCAAACACCTGGACTATCTTAATGCTAGCAATGCTCTTAATCTCCTGGACTATCTTAGCACCCTCAGTGTTCTCAAAAGCCATCTCTATGCAAGGTTTTGCAGTGTTGTGACACACGTCGGCTATGCCAGCATCTTCATTGTTCTCAAACATCTGCATTATTCCTGCTTCTGCAGGATTATTTTTCTTTATTCCAAAAAAGAGCAACCTTCGCAGCAACCTCAACGTTCCCAGTGTCCTGGACTATTGCAGCATCTGCAACTTTCTCTCTCTACTGCATTTCCAGCATCTATAAATTTTTCAGAATTCTGGATTATGCCAAAACCTGAAATGGTCTCTGGTAACCTAAATACACCAGTTTTGGCGGATATGGGAGACACCTGCAATACGCCCAATATATACACTGATGGAGAGCATGAGATATTTGACAGAGTCTCCTTTTCTCAAAGGCCTACTATATCATTTTCAGTACTACCAAGCCCTTGTGGTTTTCAGTGTTCTTAAATCCCTGAACTCTTTCAGTCTCTGCATGTTTCAAAAACCCCTGTGCCATACAATGCTCATGCAACATTCTCAAACACCTGACTCTTCCAAGAACTGTCAATGCTCAAGGCCATGGAAGTATCCCAGCATAGCAGGTGCCTCAAACTCTGGCCGTATCCAAACATGCAATTGTCCTAAAGTAACTTCGTTATCCCAACCTTTGCTGTGTTCTCCAACACTTGAGCTACCCTTTCATCTGCAGTTTCCTCATTACCTGCATCGTTATAGAATCCCCGACATGCCCAACCACTGTACTTTACAGCTGCCTGGGAAGTTCTCAAATCCCTGGACTATTGCAACATCTTCATTATTTTCAATCACATGGGATATCTCAGCATCTTCGATGTTATGAAACACATAAAGCACCCTAGCTCTTATAGTGCGTTCTACTGTAATAGGCATCGATCAAGGCTCTGTCCAGCACCAACACTTTTCCAGCCTATTATCCAAGAAATATGATACATATTCGTGCATGTATGCATATATAATATAGACATCCAATATAATGAATAGATGGTATACATCATTGAAATGATTATGTATATTTATATAACGTACTTATATAGTTATACATGAAATGTGTTTTTACACGTGAATAAACATTTAATTAATAAAATAATTATATACCAATATGTAAAATAATTATTCCCAGAAAGAAACCACCACTAGGCCCTTCAAAATGTTCCTAAAATGGAACTTCACATGTTGGAAGTTACAGAAGGAAGAGAAGAAATAATCATGTATAACATTTTAGAAGACTTTTAGGAAAGATGCGGACATATTAATAAATTGTGACTCTGCATTAAATGATCTTGCGTGTGCTTGGTTATTTGAAAACACCAAGTCCAAAACCTAGAGATAAACAATAAAATTCAAAATTAAAAATAAGTCAATGGATGGATCAGGGGTTTAGAGCTTCTCTCCACAGATCAAATACTGCATTTTCACTACAGATAGGGGCACATACCTGGGTTGTAGGTTCCATCGCTGGCCGAGGCCCAAGGGTGAGGCAACTGATCAATGACTTTGTCTCGAATCAGTGTTTCTCTATCTCAAGTCGATACATAAAAGACGATATTTTATGCCTAGATAGGTCTATCTACCATGACCCACCCAGATCGGAGCTTAGGAATGGCGCACTCTCTGTAATCTTAGCATTACTATTCCACCTGCGACACTGTAGACTTCATAGACGCTTGCAGAAACAATGATTCTCAGACTAACTCTTTTGACTACAGGGCTGAGACACCTGTGCTCTGTTAATGAATGAGTTCTCAGCATTGCTATACATGTAACCAGTATGTAAACGCACATGCTTATTTTTGTGGTGCTTGCTTACAAATGTAATAAGCATGAGCCCAGATATAGAGTGAATGGGGGCCAGGCATGTGGCATAAAAAACTCCTTATCAAGTAACATTTTACACAAACTTCCACCCCTTTAGGAAGTTCTCATTTGCTCATTTACTCTTTAAAGAGTTTTGGTAATCATTAAACTGGCTGTCTGTGTTTTCTTGTAACTCAGTGCTGGCTTTGATTTTGTTTTAGGACCACCGTTCCAGGGCTTAAGCTTTTTCACTTGCGGAGGTTTTCTGTTGTCATTCAGAGCAACCACTTAATTTGGTTATCCGTGGTATTTTATTGATGACTTCTCTGCCCATATATGCACGGGTGCAAGTCTTTCAAGCTAGCCTGCAATGCTGTGCTTTCAGATCACTGTGAGGACATAGAAGATGTCCTGAGTTGCCTGGGCATGTGGGCTTCTCCTCTGTGTTCAGATCTCTTGCCGCGTCCCTGGGGAACACTCTACCCAACTGGGGTTCCAAATTCAAAAGGTCCCAGTGCTTCGTCGTGCAACAGATGCTGCAGGCAGTGCAGCCAGCTCAAAAAAGATTTCCTATATAAGGGATGGAGGCCAAAAACGGGTAGGATTGGACCTCTCAAAATCCACCAGCATTAGAAAGCTAAAACAAAAGTGTAGGGATTTGTAACACTAAATCAGTAATCAGCCCTCTCCTCTAAGGCTCCTCATGTTGCAAAGATAAGAAAACCAATCAGTGTGTGATCCCAGCATGTCTAAGTACACAATGCCGTTTTCTCCATATTCTGTGGTTCCAGCTCTAAACATCTAATGTCAAGTAATAAGGACAGTACATCACATTTGAGTGCATGGGGCAACACACTTTCAAATAAAGATGAAGACAAATACTCTGGAAATAAATGTTGAACAACACGACATAGTAACTAGTAGAAGGAAAGAATCCAGGTGTTAAACCAAGGTCAGCTTACAATGATTCTTCAAGGGACGGTGACAGACGTTTTTAAGCTAATTGGCCAGTTGCCATTTATCAGCACAGCAGAGACCGAATTGTGAATGTTCCATTTTGCAATGGGAAATGACTAAATAATTTCAGGCTTCAATCAGAACTTTCCTGAATACCTCTACTCTGGAACTGCACAGTGGAGGATATTTCCCTCGTCAGCTTGAG
>PVJD01017066.1:0-18737 GCA_004026545.1 Mormoops blainvillei
CTCACAACTATTAAAGGAAATCAGGTTTTATCTCACATGTTTGTGAAACTGAACAACTTGTAAACTTTTAAAAGAGCATATAACAAATCAGTGTTGGTTTGTTAAGTTTTCTGATATTAGCCAGCTTATTCCTTTTTTATTTAAATAAAGGAAAGAAATAGGAACTTCTGAGTTTCTAATTCCTGCTTCATGTTTCCTTTGCATAGCGTCAGTTTTGAGAGTAGCTTTTCACTTCTCCTTTTAGAGCAGAATTCAAATTCAGAAACTTCTTGGTCTCTTTGTGCGTGAATTATTGATTTTATCTCAACTTTTGTTAAGAACTGAAGAGATAGAATAATAAAGAACTGATGCCACTGGATTTCTTACCTCTGTGCTCTGCCTTAGTGCATAGTGATATATTTATGTACTATAGATTTATTAGTTGTCCCCATGTTGTTCTTGGACAGTTTGTCTGCATAGCCCAGCAGGATTATTGGAGAATTTTAAATTACGTGGATAAAAATACCCATAAAGTTGAGGAAGAGGGAGAAATTGTTACGGTGCATGAGCACCTCGAGCTAGACCGGAGCGGAACCAGGAAAGGTCACATTGTAATCAAGGTGGGTGTTTTTACTTCTTATTATGCTAGTCACTGATATAAGTAAGCTTTCCTCTTGACTAGAGGGCTTTGAACTACTTTTTGAGTAGTGCAAGGTAACTCACTAACTTTGGAATCTAATTTAAATAACTGTATTGGTTCTTTTTGCCTTTTCTGGAGCTGGTTTTTACACATTTTCATGAAGGATGGCATTGCTATTTAATGTCAGTATGAATAGGATATTTTAGGATATATGGTCAAAGTTTTTCTTCTTAAATTCATTTTATGACCCACTGATAATGGGAGTTAATTCCATCAAAGACAGCAGTATTTCTGAAACAGAACAAAAAACGAACGGGCCAACCATAAAGGCGCGCCGGAACACAGGAAGACGCAGGGTGCTTAGAGGGCGCCTAGGGCCTCTCCTCAGACAAAGCTAGGAGACGCGCGCAGGTATCAGCTGTCAATGCGCACACCTGTAACTTCCGTATACCCATCTAACTGCAGCAGTCGTGCGTTCATACCAGTACTGCCAATTTCATTACTATGCCACAGTATTTTCGAGCCTTTCCTTTCTTTAATTATAAATAACCTTCCCCAACAGTGGCTCTTTTTATGCTTTGTAGAGTTACTTATTTGCTCATTGTAACCAATCTCTACATGCCAGCCATGCCCTTCCCCTGCCAACTCCGTACACCCTGTCTCCCAGCATCCCCCCGTTATTGGATGCTAATGTGCACCTCAGTGCCATGCCTTCGCATGACCCTGGGACTCCTCTTTACGTAAAATTTTAAATGTATGGCCTAGTCTCCACGGGTGTCCTGCCTCAGTGACTTAGCCCAGCAGTTTTCATCATTTTTCATCTCCTGGCACACATGAACTAATTAAAATTCTGTAACACACCTAAAAAATATATATATATTTTTGCTGATCTGACAAAAAAGTAGGTATACTTTTGATTTATTGACACCGGATGGCTGTTGTTGTGTTGACTGTTGTCATGTTTTTGTTTGACATCTGAGGGAAACGAGGCCAGTGCCCTTGACTGAAAGAGTCAGGTGTTGTGTGCTTTAAAATCCTTGCGGTGCCCCAGTTGAAAATCGCTGATTTAGCCAGTCAGAATAATGGCCTTTCTTCAACATGTTGATCATTTCTACCCATGACTTCGCCACACATGATCTAAGAACCAGACTCAAGTGACTTCAAATTGTGATTGGTCTAAAAGGCTCTAACTGATAAACCCACTTTGGTACTTGTAGAGTGTCCTGGAGTGGGGGGAGAAGATTGAATGGCGTGCGGCTGCCCCTTCCCTTATATATTGACTAGGTTGTATGAAGAGCGTTACTTCGAACTTCCTGCTAGAGGAATGCGTTATATACATTATTAGCAGTGGGTCCCTGCCTTTTTTAAAACTAAATTCTGAGATACAAACATTGTTAGTATTAGCGTATGTTTCCTATACAGCTTTTCTGACCCATGAACTGTTTGGATGAATGAAGCAAATTGAAACTTGAGGTTATGGGTGCCAGCCAGTTTTTATATTTGGCTTAGCATCTGGTTTATTTCTGTATTTGTTCAGTGTGCCCGCTTTTGAAAAGGCTTGCAAAGGTAATACATTTTAACATTGATTTAGAAGCTCAAAGATGAGCAGTAGGTAAATGTTTATTCCTTTTCATAAATGTAGAAGCACAAAAGCAGTTAGAAGTCTGAATTAATGTAAGAACCCTTTAGAACTTCTGGGTCCTCTAAGATGGTGAGCTAATGTGGACAAACTATAGAAGAGAAAACTGCTGCTCTGGAAGTAACAACAGTAAAACATGCTGTTCTGGACGGGCGTGTTGCTCCTCTAGCCAGAGGCAGGCAGAAGAGACTTTGGAATATGATTAAATTTGGAGGAGGGTTTTGTGTTTTTGTTTGTGTTTCTCTTTAACTCTCTCACTTCTTCATTCCGTTCCCCTGAGACAGTTGTCATTGCATCCCTCCACTGCAGTGTAATTGGCAGTAACAGTCCACACCAGGGGTAAATCGGTGAAGTCCAAAAGCCGGCTGTGGGGCAGTGCCAGTGAGAGCAGATATGGCTGAGTAAATTTGTGCTCCTCTACCGTTTCTCTCTCTAAACCGCTGGGCACTGATACATTGCAGCCTATGGAGACCGCCTGATTCCAGTGCTGAGCGTTTTAAAGGTGAAACTCTTTGAGGACCTGTCTGATGGAGTGGCTGCGAAGGGAAGTGATTAATAGGAGTTCTTTGGTTTTTGAGCTATTTGTTTATTTTCTGATCTTTTCTCTCCTTGGATTTTTAGGCAACACCTGAGCGTCTCATCATGCATTTAATAGAGGAGCATTCCATTGTGGACCCAACTTACATAGAAGATTTTCTATTAACTTATAGGACATTTCTTGAAAGTCCTTTGGATGTTGGGATCAAACTTTTGGAATGGTTTAAAATTGACAGCTTAAGGGATAAGGTTGGTTTTATAAATATAAAAAGCATGAAAGTGATTTTGACCTTTACATTTTATTCATAAAACCTTTTACAATTGATTAAGGAAATGTTTATTTTGATAAGCTTCAGTTCACTTAAGAGTGAACCAATATTAATGTGTCACTGTGTAGTTTTATGACAAAATAGCATGTTACAAGTGGATGTTAGTCTTAAAGGACAGAAGCTGAAATAAGGCTACAGTGGAGCTGTAAATTCAGAAAACATAGACCTCATTGTCAAAACATATATGAAAGTATTTAAAAATATTTAGTTGTTTCTGAAGGAGATTTAAAGATTGATTAATAGTTTAGAAAGAATATTCACCAAGTAAATTTTTTCCAAGAGGGCTTAGATTGTTTGTAAGCCCCAAAATAGAATATGTAGATTTTTCTTATTTATATAATCATTTGAAACAGTTGGTCTTATTTAGCTTAATTTATAGCTGCTGTGACTTACTGAAATCTACTTTTGAGTATTTTCTTGCATTAAACGTTGTTTGCTATTTTAAATAGATTATCTTCTTTCATGGGGTATTTATACATTTAATGGAAAGACTAGGAATGCCCTGCAAATAGGAGGAATTCAGTTATTTTAAGAAACACAACAGTAGGGCCAGAGGTGCCTAATGTGTCTGAGCTATATTTTGAGGAAATGAGTTAGATGCAGCTGGCCCGTGGAGTCTGTTGTTTAGGAAACTAGAGTGTCCGAAACGACAGGCTCCCCCTCCCCCACATGCACACACTTTGGAATTATAGTTACCTTGATTGCTGAGTTAAATAAAGGATGCTAAAAATGAACAAAAATGATTCGAGGACGACTAGATCTCCACGTGCAAAAGAATCAGGTTGGACCCTTACTTTGCACCATATGTAACATTAACCCGAAAGAAGTAAGAGACCTGAATATAAGAGCTAAAACTAGAAAACTCTTAGAAGAAAAGAAAGCGTAAAAAAATCATAACTTTAGATTTGACAGCGTGTTTTTTAGATATGACACCCAGAACACAAGCAACAAAGGGAAAAAAATAGAGAAATTGAGTTTCATCAAAATTAGAATGTGGTGTAGCCATATAATGAAATATTATTTAGTTCTAAAAAGGAATGAAATACATGTATGATATTTGTAAACAGTATGCTAAGTGGAAAGCCAGACACAAGAGCTCGCATATTATATGAATATCCAAACTAGGCAAATGCACAGAGACAGAAAAGCAAACCAGCAGCTGGAGAGAGGTCAGAGCAGGCGGTAACTGCTTACTAGGACTGGGATGATGGAAACGCTCTGAACCGCGTGGTGGGGCTGGCCGCGCTCCACGCGGGTGGGCCGGATGCCAACACGTGCAGTGGGTAACGGAGGGTTTAATGTGTATTCAGCCGCAATTTTTAAAACGTAACTTAAATTACATTATTAGCTAGGCGTGTTATTGAGGTCGACTTGCATTTGCTAGTTTTCAATTCTGTTAACCTATGGCACAGAGTAAAATCATTTCACAACTTTAAAACTCAGTATTTATAAACAAAGTTTCAGATTTGTTTTTGTTATAATTTTGGTTGGATATGCTCTTGGCTATAGAAATGCGATTGATAATGGTTACCTGCCCTTAAAACCTTGCTTTTTAAGGTACAGTCTGAAGTATACATCCTATGTACTTGCTCTCATCTTCACCTCCGGGCTTGTGTGTCCTCACTGGGGACACAGAACCTTGGCTTTCTGTCACTTGTGTACCCAAGGGGACGAAAGCTTAAACTAAACCATGTCTCTCTGTGTGTGCAGGAAAGGGGGAAGGAGGTAAGCCATAAAACTCAGTGTTAGACATGCTCTTGGAATCTGCGTTGAAAATGAAAACCTCTCATAACTGCACACCACCTCCCCCATGTTTCCACAGGTAACACGGATCGTGTTGTTGTGGGTAAATAATCATTTCAATGATTTTGAAGGTGATCCTGCTATGACTCGATTTCTGGAGGAATTTGAAAAAAACCTGGAAGATACAGTAAGGCTCAAAATCACTTTTTTTTAAGAGTTTAGCGATTCCTCCCCCACTGTCTCCAAGAAGCGCAATTAGGAACAGGTTTCATCTTCCCCCGTGTCTTGAATATCTGTTCTGAGAACTTCCAAATCCATTTCTCTGCTTGTCCTCTTCCCCGCCGCCACCCTGCCCCCCGAACCCAAATAAACGTCGTGCTTCCTCCCGACTCCTCTGTTTCCGCTTTAAGATCAATGATAATGTTTTCTCCCAGCCACCCAGACTTACAAACCGTGGTGACTGTGTGGTCCCCCTCTTACTTGAATCCCCTGGCCAAGATGTCCAGTCAGCTGCCAAAGTCGCCTGGGTTGCTGATTTTAGGCATACACCTGTTTCCCACGGTCTCTCACTCAGCCATTTTTTCTTCACTTCCCAGTTTAGGGCTTCATTTCCTTATGCCTGATCTGTTAGAACAACCCTCTAATTTCAGTTCTAGTCATTTCTTCCTTCTTGTCCATTCTTTGAGGCCAACAGGTTGTTTTTAAATCACAAACGAGATGAATGTTACTCTCCCTGTCAATAAGCCAAAGTATTTTTTACCAAAATAATTCCTCACCCATATATTCAGGCCCCTCAGCTACATTTTCAGCCTTTTCATGTGCTGAATCATGTGCCTTGATTATAGCCAACCAGATGACTTTGTATTCTTTTCCTGTTCTCTCAAGCTGGACTTCTCTTCTTCCAGTCCTGCTGTTTGAAACTCCAAGGCCTGCCTTACACATCAGATCTACATTAGACTTTCTAAGTCTCCCTTCTGCATGTGATTTCACTTGTTCTAAATATCCAGCACCTAAGATAGTCACTTCAAGTTCCTCTTAACTTTAACAGTAGCTATTTATAAATCCATTTCATTCTCCCTGCTAGATATAAAACTATGAACTGCAGCTGAATTGTCTGCTTCAAGTAAGTGCACTTGTGGGAATTAAATAATAATACAGCTGAGGAATCACTGCCTGAATTAACACCCAAAACCTATCACTTGCTATATGTGAATTTGGACAAGTTGCCTAAACTTCTGTGCCTCAGTTGTCTTATTTTATAAATACTAGTTGCTAGTTTCTTGGGAATGTTACGAGGATTATAATGAGCTAATGAATGTAACAGTCTGAGAACGAAACCTGGCAGATAGCAAACCCTCAAGAATTGTTATTACTCATAGAGTGTAAGGGGATTGAGTTGTATAAAGATGAGGAAATGGGCAGATTTTGTCCCTTTTCCTACTTGGTTGCTGCAGCCTTTGGAGCATCACATCCACCGTATACATGCGGGGAGGAGGAGTGGAGCTGAGGAACTGGATTAGAGGTCACAGAGGCCTCCGTCACCCGGCCTCCCAGCGCTGGCTGTGTAGATGTACAAGGGGCTCCTGGGAGATAGAAGCTGCCTGAGAGTCATGGGGTTTTGGGTTTTTTTAGTCATCAATTATTTATGGAATTCTACTTTAAACTTTAGCTTCGTGTTATGGACGTAAGATTTATACCTATTGTACTGTTTGAGAGTAGTTGAATATTAAACTGGTGTTAGAACCTGGAAATTAGAATATTACTAAGTTTAAGGAAGATCTAAAATAATACAAGAATAATATTCCTCAAAGAATTAGAGACATGAATGTATCTTTGAATAATAAATGGTATTTGGAAAGGTGGTTCACGTCCTTTAAGGTTTTAAAGATTTTAAAAGATTTGGGTTTTATATAACAACCAGGAGATATGCAAGATAGAACAATATGTATTAGGGAAGGTTAAGGAAATGAGGAGCAGTTTTCTTGTCATTCCCCTCTAAACGAGGCATCACTTTGAAATCTTTTCTAACCTATGATTATCTAGAAGTTTCCATATTAAGAGAGATTCTTGAGAGTGCTCTGGGGTGGAAGTTTTCCCTCTTTCAATTTTATTTACCCAGCTTACATGTTCTTGATTCTGTATTTCAAATGTAGCTTTAGTTCTAATAATTTTAGGTGATTTTTTTAAAGCCTATTGGAGTAGATACAAACATTTGTATACATTCCCTTTGTACTTTCCAGAAAATGAATGGTCATCTCCGGTTATTGAATATTGCATGTGCTGCAAAGGCTAAATGGAGACAAGTTGTGCTGCAAAAGGCCTCCCGAGAGTCCCCCCTGCATTTCAGCCTTAATGGAGGGAGTGAGAAGGGATTTGGTATTTTCATCGAAGGAGTGGAACCCGGTAGCAAAGCTGCTGACATAGGACTGAAACGTGGGGATCAGGTAAGTCAGTGATTTTCAGCTTCTTCATCTCATGGCACACACAAACTAATTACTAAAATTCTGCAGCACACCGGAAAATAGTTTTTGCTAATCTGACAGAAAAAAAAAAATGTAGGTATAACTCTGATTCCTTCCCACTGGGCAGCTATTTCTGTGTTGGCTCTTGTCATTTTTTTCTTCAACAATCTAAGGGAAAGAGGTCAGTGCCCCTGACTAAATAGGTATTGCATGTTTTAAAAATTCTCACGGCACACTGGTTGAAAATCACTCATGTAAGTGACTAACCAACCACTTAAGTTAGAGCCTTATAAGTGATATGTCTGCTACTGTTTTCTCATGTGGGAGTTCTTCAGATAAGCACGATCAATTTAAGGAAATACTGTTAGAGCTTCTTCTTTAGATATGTTATTTTAAATGGCTTATTTTAAATATATGTTTGTCATATATCTATTACTTTTAATGCAAAGTTTGATAGAGTATGGCCAGAGACAGTGTGGTCATCTGGGTCCTGTCAGCATGACACCTTTTTGAATGGCCCTGCCCATCCTTCAAGGATTAGAAAACTCTGTATCTGGCAACTTCAGAGTATTCCAGAAAGCTCACTATGTGAGCTCGCACCCGTGCATGCTGGGAGGGCCAAACACTTCCACTCATAGCACTCGGAAATGTGAGTGGCCTGAGATTACCATAAATGATGGTTTCAGCTTAAATAATGTTCGTGTGATAACAGAGCTACGTTCATAAGCAGTGAACCAGGTAAGAGACTCGGAAAAAGGAGATACTGGGAGGAAGTTGGTAGGACTTACTCTTTCCCTATAGGCATTAGGAAACTGTAGAGTAATGCATTAAAATTTGACTACCCACAACGTTATTACTAAAAAACGCAACTCCGAGGCTCACACCAGCCCTGTTAATCACATCAGTCACGTTCTCCAGAAGCCAAGTCTGGGAATGTGTATTTTTAACAAAGCCCTCTAGAGGGTTCTCATGCGCAGCAAAGCATGATTTCCCAAATCTAGCTGAATTACTTGGGAAGCTTACTTTTTCTCATTTTAAAGTTTTTGTTAGTTCACTCATTAATTTGGAATGGGGCTTTATTTTACTTTTAACTGAACCATACTATTATATTTAAAAATGTTGAGGCATTCACATGAGAAGCTGCTCCATACCTCAGAACAGTGATTGTCAACCCCGGGTGACTTTGCCCCCCTGGGGGAACCTTTGGCAATGCCTGGAAACATTTTTAATTGTCATGACTAGGGATTAATACTGGCAGGTATGGATAGAGGCTGAGGATGCTGCTAAGCAGTGCACAGTACCCCATGACAGAGCAGCCCCCGCAACAGAGTTTCCAGCCCAGATGTCAGTAACTATGCAAGGGGTTAGGAAGCTCTGGTATAAAGTTGTAATGATCCCCTTTTTTCCTTAAGGGAGCTTTTTTAAAAATAGATTTCTGGGTCTTACCCCAGACTACTTATTAAGAATATCTAGTACGTAGGATCGTGGAGTCAGTATATTTATTGTTCCAGGATTTTACTGTAAACACATTTAAGAACTTTGTTCTTCACAGAAGAACACTGAAATTCAATGATTTCATTCCTGAAAGAAGAAAGAGATTTATCATGCTTTTCTTCTTCCTTCAGCCATCCCAAGTATCATTGAAATTATCTGAGAGTTTAGATCTAGAATATGAAGTCGTTTTTAACATTCTTTTTTAAAAATACTTTGGACATGTACATTAAGTTTTACCATGCGTTACAGTGCCTACAGTTAGGCGTACACCTGACTGAGGGACTGCACTGATCATCTGCATTTCACCTGTGCCATGTGTTTCCATTGTTTTGAGTCATCTCACAGCGCTTTCCACCGTGCTGTTTTCGAAAAGGGCCAATGGGTGCTGTTCGTTTTGTGTGTCGTGGCATGTCTCGTGATGCTTTTGTTCACTGGAGTGTAAAATTCTTGGTCACAGTTATTTTTCCCCTAGACTTTTAAACACAGATAAATATCACATCTAGTGTTTGTTGCTCTAGATAAGTCCAAACCAACTTTTATTTGTCTTTTCTAGCTGCCTTTGGTCCCCACCCCAGCCCCTTGCAGTGACACTTGTAGTTTCTTGTCTTCTGTCCTTGGAATTCAAGATTTTCATGATATGTTTAAAAACCTCTGTATTTACTCTTTTTACTGTGTCCTAGATGATCCAATTCCATACGTAAACAAGACTTTCTCAACTCTGAGAACTTGATCTTTGATTTTTCTTTTCTTTTCCTAATATTTTGTTTTTCACACTTTTTTTTTTTTAATCTTTTTGGAATCTGTCAGTCCCTGAGATCTGTCCTCTATGCTGCTGCTTTTTTGCTCATTGTGTTTATCTCTTTATTCTTTTTCCTTGGAATTATTAATAGTATTTTTAAAATAAGTTTCTTGTCTGATTCTGAAGTACACCAAGTTTGGGAAGCCCTTCTGTGAAGGATCAGCAGTGTCACATGGAGGAAGAACCAAATTGCACTTTGTGCTCGTTGTTTTTAGACTGCCAGATTCAGTCAGTGGCAGGAAATGTTATAAGAAGTATTTAGAATGCCACTCCTATCTCTCTTTTAAATGCAATAAATTTGCGTTCAGAAAGTTCCACTAAAGTTTGTATATACTCATACAGGCAACAATTTTTATGAGCTGATGACATGATTAAAATTGTTTCTAACCATAAACCAACCTGTGTTGGTTTCAAATTTTCCTAATATCCCAGAGGGAATAAACTTTTTTAAAAAAACGTTTATAGTAGAGATTTGGGGAAATGCAATGTAGAGAAAAAAATTAAACAGTAATCCCACTGCTCACAGAGATAACCATTGTTCACTTACGGGTACATTTTATTCAAGTGTCATTCTATTTATGTTTTTTATCATTAAACTTAAAGTTTTTACAGGTAACCAATACTGTTTCTGTCTTAATTTGTATTTTTCAAATATTTTTCTGAAGATAATGGAAGTAAATGGACAAAACTTTGAGAATATTACATTTCTGAAGGCCCTTGAAATTTTAAAGAATAATACTCACCTTGCACTTACTGTAAAGACCAACATTTTTGGTAAGTTTTGTTGAGAAACTCTTAAGCTTTATTTCTTCCTTTCTTTTTTGTAATGGAAAAGAGAAGAATCATTACAATGAAAACAGGGATAGTAAAATGTAAACATCTTTCGAGCTAAGCTCCCTGAACATTTTTAGGATCTTCAGTGTTGAGATAAGGTATCGTGTACTCTAGGATTTTAATTTTTATGATTTGTATTTAATTATTTTGATATCTTATATTTTAAAACATGTGTACAACTGTATTCAGTCAGTCATTTATAAAATGCCTACTGTGCTACCATGTACTGTGCTTTGTTGGCAGCTACTGAGTCAGAGACTTAGAAAGACCTGAATGAAACTTAGAAGTCAGAATTAGGCCCTTCCCTCCCAAAATGTGCCAATCAATGAATCAGTCTACTTACAATGTTTCAACTAGCTTTCTGAAATAATAACAGGAATGCCAGATTAGCTCCTTCATGGATATAAACTGAGTAAAACATTGACATAATTAAACAGTAAATTATAAATTTTTAATAACAACATACTCTACTTTTATGTAAAAATATTAATTTCTGTGCCTGAAGTGTGTTTTGATCCCGTTTATGTTTGAGTGAAGCAAGGACTTAGCCTATACTTTTTAACTTCACCTACTTTTCTTTTTTTTTTTAACGCTTAGGAATGACTTCCCGTAGTTTGGTTTAATTGAATACCATTAGATTTTCCTTGAAATTCTGAGAATGGCAACAGTATAACAATAGAAAATTCTCAAAGCAAATTCGACTCCTTACAAAGTAGGGGGGAATTTGTCTGGGTCATTTAGGTTGAAATTTAAGAAATAAGAATTGAATTTAAAGGCAATGCCTGTGGAAAAGGAAGTGTGTTCTATTTTTTCCGCTTTGACCCCTCTTTATGCTGCACTTAGTCACAATGAAAAATGAAACGTGT
This sequence comes from Mormoops blainvillei, assembly GCA_004026545.1. Classification (NCBI taxonomy): domain Eukaryota; kingdom Metazoa; phylum Chordata; class Mammalia; order Chiroptera; family Mormoopidae; genus Mormoops; species Mormoops blainvillei. The sequence continues at coordinate 11,323 of PVJD01017066.1, forward strand.
TATTTTTCCTCATTTCACTTGAGTTCCTTTTACTGCGGTACGTCCAATGAAGCCTGGTAGGCAACTGTCTCTTCACAGTCTCTAATACTATATGAATTAAGCAACGATAAGTAAGCCTTGCCAGATTTTTGATTTCCTGGAGCTTGCACCTGGTACCTAGAGACATCAACCTTTGCATCCAACGAAAAGCATTCTTCTTTTGAAAAATATGAAAGCAGAGCTTGCCGCATCAGCAAGACCAAATTATTTAGTCTCTGTTTCATAGGACTCTTATACCTTTAACTTTTTGTACCTGGCACATAATAATCACTAACTGGTACCAAGTATTATGTATGAAAATACAGAGATGGTATAGCACAGTGTTGAAGAACAGGGACCTTGGGAGACAGGAAAGTAGACCTGAGGGCGCAGCACTACCACTCACAGAGATGCCCCCCGGGGAAAAAGCGACGCTGCCCTTGGGGTCGGCCCCGTCCCCGCGTTCAGGGCAGTGCTTGCTGACAGCCCTCCCGGATTCCCCGTCCTCCAGGAGACCCCCTCTGCCTGACCCACAGCGCGAGTCTGGGCACAGCAAAGACCCCCACAGACGGAAACAGCCGGCAGCCGCAGTCTCCCTCCTCCCGCTCTGGAACTTTGGTTCTTCTCTTCCTCTTGGCTTTCACAACTTTCTGACATCTTTTAAAATCTCACCACTCAGATCATTTCTTATTAGCATTTTAATTTTTTAATACCAGTAATACACGGATATGTTTTGATAATTAAGACACTAAAGAGTGAGCCACTGTGGACCCCACCGCAGGCAGGAGTCTGCGCCTTGCCACACCAGTTCAGACCGGTTTACTTCTGGTATAGAGCGTACAGAAGGGCTTTGCGTTACCGTGGCCTGTTGAGCTGACGTCGTGCTGGTGGCTGTTTTCGCTCATCATCAGTTTTGCTCTTTCTAGTGATGTCTCGAAAACTCTTTGTACTTATGTTTTATGCTTATATAGACGTCTGTTCATTTCTCAAAGTGCAATTACTCTGACAATTACTGGACAGTTTCACTTTCCGGAAGTGTCCCCCAGCCTGCCCGCTTGCTCCCGCCCTCAGTGTGTGGGGTGCCTCTGCAGCGGGCACGGCCGTCCTCTGGGTCACTGCCACCCGCCCTGCCATCACGAGGGTGGCTGAGCGCTGCTTTATGTCTGTTACTGTTTCTTACGTGTAGACAGTCTCTTTATTTGTCCTTTTTTATATCTCATCTCTTGATTCATTTGACCGTCCTATTATCCTAAGGTTGTCAATATTTTCCCCAAGTTATTTGTCCTTTGACTTATTTGTTGTGTTTTTCATTTGTGAGTGTGTAAACACACATACATATAGAAAGAGAGAGAAATTTTTAATTTTAAAAGAAATTTTAAATGAGAAAAGCTTAATGGGTTGAACTTTTATTGATTCTTGGGCACCCTCCTTTCTGACCCGCATATTATATTTGATATTGCTGTTTAACGGTATTGTGTTATAGTTACATTTGTTCACCATCCGTTCATTTTTGTCCTTAACTAATTTTTTAATTCAATACGATCATTTTTTTTATCTACAAATCAGAAGCTCCACCGATTTTCACTTACATACTCAAGTCCAGTGAGGATATAAACTGCTCTGTGCACTGTTTTGTATCTCATCTCTTGACTCATCCGACTATCCTGTTGAGTCACCTTAAGTACACAACACAGCCGGGGATGTCTGCTGCCCATTCAGAGACCTGTTGCTCTTAAGCGAAAATTCAAACACCTCACCAGAGCATTATCAGGCCACTCTTCTACCTTGACCTCTAGTCGTCTTCATTGTCTTCACCTTTTCCTTTTACCACAGGGCCTTTGAACTGGAGATTTCCTCTACCTACTTCCCTTCCGTTGCCCAATTAAAAATGTACTCACCTTATTGACCTCTTCTTACACAGTGACTTAGCTAGGGAAGATTGTCCCTTCCCTGCCACCTTAGTGAGTCCCGCTTGCGATGTTCTCTGTCCCTGGCGGTCTCTCTCTACTCAGACTGAGCGTGCGTCCGTCAGCAGGAGCACTCTGCCGACGTCCAGGATAGTGCCTGGCGTAGACTCATGCGTCAGTAAAGGCTCTTTTGAATGGATGGATATCTTGATTTTCAGCTCAAAAGAATGTGCTTTCCCTTAGCTTGCAGTATGCTCTGGTAATGTGAAATCATCCTGGTTGAAACTTTCAAAGTGCTCCGGTTTTACAACTGAAAACCGAATTATACATGGTTGCAATGTGTCAGTTATTAAGGTGTTGTCCATTTCTGTTTTACTTGTTAGCTCTTGATGTTGTGGAAAACTGACCTGTCCCCCAAAATAACGGAAAAGATTGCTGTTCTCGTGGTTGGGGTTTCAGTGGGCACATTTAGACAGTTACAGCTAGTCTTCTGTGCGGGGACAGCCCGCTGCTGCTCTAGGCTGCACCTGCTGGTGAGCCGAGGTGCCACGTCCCCTGGGCTGAAGACCCGTCTCCAGAAACGTGCTGCCACCACCTTTCTCTCCCGCAGACCCCGCAGGCACCACAGGTGTTTAGGGAAGTTGCCTTCTACATCAGCATTTATCTTTTTAGTTGTTTTTTTCTCTCTCGTGGTTATCCGTCTTATTTAAGAACAGACATTTAAAATGACGACAACTAAAAAAACTTTTGAAGGAAGGTGATTGGCTTTTCTCACTGGAAAATGAGTCACTAAGAGCGTCTAGATATTTAACCTTACACAGATGTATCTTTCTATTGCCCGATCCAGGGAGATACAGCTCCTCACACAAGGTGAAAAATTGGATCTGGGCAAACGGCTTGCTAGGCGGGCAAGGCCACCACTGCACATGCGCCTCTTTAAGGCCGAAGTAACTCGCCGGACTCAGGGTTGATAGAAAGCTCTCTAAGAATATTTGGTTTTTTATACTTCAGACCACTATTGTGAATGTATATTAGTTGATTTATTTTGCTGAGTGACATACGTCTCATGCATGTGACATTGAGGAAATTGTCATATGTTACCAAATTCAGTACTATTTATTTCCGGAAAAAACAGGTCAAGCAAAGCGCTTCCCATTTTTTAAATGGCTGAATTTTGCAAAACTGAGCCTGATATAATATTTATATCTCTTTTCATCTCATTTTATCATTAGAAATAACCTAAATAATAGAATCTAAATACATGTTTCAATAAAATCCGACTTGATTACAGTTATGTTGCTCATTTCCTAAATAGGAACCTCTGAGCTTCTCAAACATGCTGGTAGTCTGTCCACTTCCTTTCCATTCTCCTCAGTTACTTTTATTTTTTAATCACTTTTGGACAACATCAGGAGTGTAGTCAGGTATAAAAACTGAAAAGAAAGGTATGTGTAACTGATAAAGGATTGCTATAAATTTCATGGATAAGGCTGTGAAAGGCCAGGTGAGAGACTGTGGCTATGTTTATCCTTAAAATTTGTTGTTTATGTAAAAACTCTCTAATCTGAAGAAATGACAGTTTGTTTATTTATTTCCGCAGTGTTCAAAGAGTTGCTTAGTAGGACTGAACAAGAAAAATCTGGTGTTCCTCATATTCCCAAAATTGCTGAAAAAAGAAGTAATCGCCATTCCATCCAGGATGTACCAGGAGATATTGAGCAGATACCACAGGAGAAGGGACATAAGAAAGTAAAAGCAAATACTGTTTCAGGCGGAAGAAACAAAATCAGGAAAATTTTGGATAAAACACGATTTAGTATCTTGCCTCCCAAACTATTTAGGTATGTAATGCCAGTCTCAGTCATATGGGCATTTTCCTCTTGACTGTAAAATTTACATTTTGGGGAAGGGAAGTTTGGGTCCTTTTCAGTTTTTATACAGATAATGCATCGTAAAATCTACAAGCAGTCCATAAGTAAGAAAGAATAAATTCTGAGTGTGTCCTCATCTTTTCCATTGAGGTTACCACTGTTAGTTTATATAGTCTTCCAATAGCTTTGTTTTGAAGTTTAGAATAAACTGCCCATTTTATTTTATAAAATCTTTATTTATTTTGTATACTTTTGCTGCTGTTTCCGTTTCCTGACCTAGAAATTTGGATACCTTAAATCTTAGGGACACATTCACTAATTGTACTTTTTTGTCTTTTAAATTCTGTTTTTCTCATGGCACTATTTATTCCGTCTTGAATTCTAAAGCTGACCTCGTCAGTCAAATCTGTTTCTATTTCCAAAATGAGATGTCACTAAAACTGCAAAATTTCTAGATTTTCCATGTAAATTAAGGCCTGCAAAATACTGATGAAATCAATCCACTGATGTGCCATGATTGGAAATGACTCTAGTATATATTATATTTGTGTATATTTTACATTATCTACTTCCTTAATCACAAAAGTTCTAATCAAATACAGTACTTAGCACGTAGTAGGCCGGCACAATTAATCAGTAAAAGAAAGCATATTCAAACAAAGCGTGCTCAAGAAAATACTTACTTGGCGTCAGATATTCCTGGCACTTCGACAGGTAATAATAGAGCTGAAGAGAGGTAGTTCCATCCTCTAAGCCGTTCACATCAGGAACTCTTTATTCTTCTCATATTTATAGTGTATATTAGATATAAGGTCCAGAGATAGAAATATGGACCGATAAGTCGGACAAGTTTCTTGTCCCTTAAGAGTTGATTATCTAAAAGGGAAAGCAGGCCAGTGGTGCTTTAGACGACGATAAGTGTTTTGACAGGTACAAAGGCAGCAGCAGGCCTGGGCGTTTTAAGTAGACGGTGTGTGCGCACATCTAACGCTAAAGCGAGCGAGAAGGGTAGGCGCTAGGCTATGGAGGACTTTGAACGCTGTGCCAAAGGTAAAGGCTTCTTTCTGTCAGAGTAGGGAGCCAGACAAGACAGACGATGCGATAAGATCTGTGCTCTTAGGAACTTCTCTGTTAGCATGTTTGTGGTTTGGGGTGGAAGGTGCAGTGCAATTAGCAGTAATAGCAAGGAGGCTCATGGGGAGACAACTCTGAATCGGGAATGTCAGCGCTCCTCGTTTACATCAAGCTCTCAGATTTCCTGATGGGAAAACGCTCTCCTTCTTGAGATGTTGTTTCCAGTCAGTGAAACAAATTTGCTGTTCATTTAATTTGGGGTTCACAGAGGATGGAAACATCCTGAGCTCTGTTTTTAACGTCACTCATTTCTAGAAGGGTCATTACTCATTTCTTCCTGAATGACTACTCTCTTCGAGGTGAGTGGTCTATAAAAGTCATAACTTCAAAATCGCAGAGTTCTTACATTATTGAGCATACTGTAGCGGCACAGCAAACCCCGTAAAAAAAGGCTTGTCCTCACAACTGAGCACTGGGTAAGGAGAATGTAAGAGGGCTGGCCCACACCGAAGAGACTAGAGGCAGTTTGGGGTGACCAGAAGTCGCCTGTCTGAAGACACTGAGGAAAAGGAAAAAGAATGGAGGGCGAGAGGCAGAAAAGAGTGCACGAGGGAAGTTCCCCTGGAGGCGATCCCCTGGGCTCCAGTTCCAGAAACCCTAGTGAGTTTGCTCTGGAATGCATGTATGTCCTTTAAGTGGTTCTCATTTGGACAGTGGCACAGTTGTGACATGTATCATCAGAAACCAGAGAGCAGTGATTGTAACTGCCTTTAGCATGTTAGCTTCACGTTCCACCCAGCTCTGTTCAAGTTTCAGGCAAAGAGATCAGTCTCTCATCTCCAGCGTACCCTCTTCAGGGAGCAGGACTCGGTTACTCCACTTGGATTTTTTGCCAGACATTTGGTCCTGTCTAGGAAAGCCCACACCTAGAAAATATCCCTGAGTTCAAATAGCCTGTAACATTTATTTCTACCTTTGGTTTCCAGGATTGATCCATAAGAAGTGCTGTCGTGTTCTGTTTTTCTAAATTCTATGTTGAGGCTGTTTTGCCAGTAATAATCCTTCCTGCCTCAGCGGCCTAGGAGGGTCAGGATTCAGACTGGGATTTGAATACTGAGGACCATTTGGCATGGACCAAATATGCTCATGGATGTCTTTGATAGGACCAGATTTCAAGAGCTTTTGGCGTGGACCAAATGTCTCTGTGGACGTTTGGACAGGACCATGGACTCTCTAATCCTTGGAATCCTGTCTTTGGTTACAGCAGAGGCATGGACATTGAAGTGTCTAGGAGCAGTCATTTAAGTATTTTCAAGCATTATTTCTTTATATTGGTTCCAAAAAAAAAAAGATCTAGTAGGAATAGTTTCACTTAAACTGAAAGGGTTTGTTTTGTTGCTGCTAGTAAGTATGTGTTGAGTCTCGTGCTTAGTGCAAATAGGAGGCTGCTGGCTGTGAGTGAAACGCTCCCCCTTCAGGAGTTAATATTAAACTGCTGTCTCCTCTGAACATGTTTTGATTAAGATACTATTAATTTCAGCCATATAAATACCAAAAAATAGATGACTTTAGTAAATACCATAAAGGTTTTCTATTGGAGTCCATTTTGCAGAGAACTAATTTGTCATTGTACCATTCATAATGCCCACTTTTCATTGTTGAGAATGTATGTCACATTTTTTGGCACTTAATCATTAAAAGTGATTTCAGACACCCCCTTTTGCTACACACACACAAGACTCACAAGATAGAAAACATCAGTAGAGAAACAGAATATATGAATCAGAAGTCCTATAGCATAATAACCAGGGATATACCATTTAAAACAGGAAACTATTTATTGAAGATCGACAGAGGTGGTGGTTAGGGCCAGAATGGAAGACAGAGGACAGACATTAAGCTCGGACTGCTGTGGGGATATGAAATGATGCGCCCTGTCTGTAACGCATTCAGGGAGTTTTTTATTAAGAGCTTTAAAAATGTTCATACTTTTGAATCAGTAATTCCATTTCTAGTAATAATGAGGTGGAGGCTTGTATATAGATATTCTTAGGAATGCTCTCTCTAATACAATAAAATGAAGTTAGAAATAGCCTAAATGTTCAACTACAAGGATTTAGTTAAATAATTGTGCTATACATGCTGCAAAGTGACTGGAAGACAGATGTTGCTTGTGGTTTTCAGTAAGGTACCGTTTTATAGGTGATTTTTTCCTTCCTCGCTTTCTTGTTTTCTGTATTTTTAAAGTTTTATACTTTGAATATATATATATTTTTAATGAGTTTAATTCCACAGTTGTGAACGTCTCCTACGTTCCAGGGCTTTGGAAGGGGCACTCACTTCTTGAGGAGTAGATGAGTTGTCGTAGAAGCACTGTAAGGAAGCACGTCTGCAGAAAGTGAACGTAAGGGAGGGCAAATAGGTGCGATAAGAACAGTAACTCTCAAAATCACTAACCGTGACGTCATTTTAAAATGAAAGAATGTTCCTGAAAATTAGAAGTGGAAACATATTACTGATTTTGAATAACATCTGTACATTAAGA
>PVJD01017067.1:0-18749 GCA_004026545.1 Mormoops blainvillei
CTTCCTGGCTTCCCACCCCACTCGAGAAGGTCTCAAATCCTCCGTCGGAGGCAAGGTCGTGCGGTACCTGCCCTTCCTGCCTCTCCAGCCTCCTCCTCGCTCCAGGCCCCTCTCAGTCTGCACCCACCACAGTGGCCTCGCCTGAGCCCCCCCCCAAAACAGGCACTCTACTGCCACCAAAGAACCTTTGTTCCAGCTGGTCACACGTCCTCCTGCTCACCGCGCCAACCTCACCCGACTCATCCTTCAGACCTGGGCTCAAAGATCCCGTTTCGGGGAGACGCCCCCAGTGCCATCTGGTTGGCTCAGGCACCAACTGTTCTTTTCTCGTTAACTACAGTTTGACATTATATCCCGGTGCGCTTATGTCATTCTCTGTCTCTCTATAAGTACAGTCCCCAAGAAAGCAGAGGTCTGTACATTTTTACTCGCCTTTGTCTCCTGAGGACCTAACACAGTGCCTGACACAAAGCAGACATTCAAACATTGAAATTAAGTGACGGAGCTTGGGAGTTCATCCCAGGAAAATTTCCTGGAATATTCTGCAGTCACTTGCGTTCACATAATAGCCTAACGCCTCCACTCTCACTAGCAAGAAAAACCTTCTCCACATTAACCCAAGTGCCTCCTGTCCACTGAAGACCACTTCCTTCTGTTCTCTTTGCCGAAAACTATGAACTGGATAGGGCTAATAGCAGGGGTGCTCCAGGTGGTTTTCTGTTCCTTTGCCAAGTGGCATCCAACAGTCTTATTTGAACCCGGAAAAGCAACAAAGAGTATTGAGATTTAAATCATTACACCAACGTGCTACAGCGAGCTTTAAACTCCCGTAGTTTTTGAAGCACCTCACAGTTCCCAGTTGTTTGTTTAACTTCTGGTTTGCTCCTTCGGTCACCCACCCATCCATTCCTTCATCCATTCATACTTATGGGGCCTTATTCAACATTTACTGAGTTGAGTAAGAGGACATGTATTTTTCCACGTCCCTCATTAAAGACCACTGAACCCCCGCAGGCTTCCCCTAACGGGGTGACTTTGCACCCCCTTCCTGTCTGGGAAAACTCCAGCTCTCACCCTTATCTGTCATGATAGTTTTACCACGTATTGCATTACCCTCTTAAACAGGTAAACTAGAGGTGCTCTTCGTTCAGGAGATAAGGTAATACCCCAAACACTCAGGGTGTCTAGCCTTTCATCTCTGTTTTAAAATAAATCGTGGGTCTCTAAGGCCCAACACAGAAAGACGAATGTTACAACCAATGACTGACCGTCCAGAGACATGCCCCTACTCAACAGCCAATGACGGACCGTCCAGAGACATGCCCCTACTCAACAGCCAATGACTGACTGTCTAGAGACATGCCCCTACTAAGGTAGCTCAACCTCATGCTTGGCCATCTAAACTCCATCCATCCTGGCGATCTTTTCTCAGTACGACTTCCAACGCGATTAGTCAGCTGAACCACAAAGCTGTTACGAAGCAATTTTAAAAATCCACGGAAGGATGGCAGTGGGCGGGGCTGTAGATAACACCGTTGAGTGAGAAACTGAATGAATACTTGTATAGATGAAATAATTGGAATTCTACATTTATTTTTAGGTTTCGCATTTATTTTGCCACAAAGAAGGAGAAGAAAAGTTAAAGTTAAGAAACCGTCCACAGATAGATACAAGGAGAAAGGGCTCGATTCACCATGTCCCAGAGCTGAGGGTCAATTGTTGCGTCTTCAGGAATTTTGAGCCCAGATCGGCGCCGACAGGACCGTGCACACGCCGTGGGCGTCAGCACATGCTCGTTCTTTACGGAGCCAGGTTACCAACACGCTGCTGCTAAGAACCTAAGAAGTCACTCAGCACGTAGCAACCTTGGACATCTTAACAATGAGGAGATGAAACCGGAGATGAAGGAACATGTTTACACAAAATAATAAGAAAGCATTTCTGGTAATGAGCCTGTTTGAAAGGAAGAACAGGGGCAAGGTGTTTACAACGCGGAGACCACACTAAAGAGTCAAAAAGAGCTGACGATAAAGAGACAGTGGCGATGACGATGGTCTCCGTTGGCCTTGACTCTGTTTCTCTGTAAATCCTCTGGGCAGCAGTTCCTAGGATATTTGCAAATACCTGCAGAGCCATGGGCTGGGAAGTGTCTCAGAAGTCATCTTAAGCATCCTTGCAAGCACTGAGCTAGATCCCATCCACCCAACCACCACAGGAGTTTCTGAAGGACAAGGGACACGGTTGCCCAGAGTCCAGTACAGGGTTGGGCACACATCTGCGTCGTAGATGTTGAAAGAAGGAACGAAAGAATGAATGAATGAATGGCCATAACCAGGTGATCATTCAACTTATACCTGAACAACTCTAGTGGCCGGGAACTACTGATCTTTCAAAACCAAAATTACATAAGATAATCTTTAATCATAAACAATGACTAATAACAAAAACATTATCTAAATCACTACCAACCCAAAGAACTATAATGGCAGCCACCACAGAGAGCCACATATGTAATTTTAAATATTGTCATAGCCATGTTAAAATAAAAAGGAACAAATTATATTCATTTTAATAAAACATGTTGTATAATCCAATACATCCGTAAGAGTACAATTTCAGCACGCAATCAACATAATTATAAATAAGATATTTTATATTAAACCTTCAAAACACAACGTGTATTTTAAAGTTACAGCCTATTTCAGTTTAGACTGAACCAATTTCAAGGGCTCAATGGCATGTACCGCTAGCACCAGACAGCTCTGCCCGAGACTACGTTGTCCAGCTACTCGGGAACCAAGCAACGCCCCAAAGCTCTTTACACAATTGTCCAAAGTACACCTGGCTCCCAGGCTCTGGGCACATCCAAGGCAAGCGTGTACCAGCTCCAAGGAAAAGCAAACGCTGACTACCTGCCTCATCTAGGCCAACAAATGAAAATATATTTGATAAGAGCTCGTGGGCAGAAGAAAGTTGTCTGCCCCTCAGGAAACAGCAAAAGTGGTGACCGCATGGGTCAGAGCCAAGGGTTAGCTGGGCAGGGCCAGCCCCTCAAGGAAATCGGAGCTGGGAATCCCCCGCCATGAGGATCTAGCATAAGGCTCTCCCCTAACTCCACTGACCCTCTAAGGAACAGAGCTACGTGAAATTCATGTCTAAGTCACGGCCTAGAAGGTCCGGCAGAACAAATCTGTCCGGAACCAGCCGTCACAGGCACCGGCAAAACTCCTGAGTGGCTCCCAGGCAATCACACTCGTTTTGCTATAAAGATAAAAATGATCGTTAAGAGCGTCATATAATAGGCATTCGACAAAATGACCATGTTCACTGACGTAAGAGAACGACAGTCTTGCTCCGACCGCCTTTACCCTCTGAGGCCGGCTCTTGGACACGTGCCACGAGGAGCACAGAAAGACTGGCCCTGGGCCCCCGCAAAACGGCTTGGTGACACTGGGACCGTGAAAACAGGAACGCGCGCAATCCGAGCGAGTTTTCACAGCTCAAGCCACTGAAGCACAGGGCGGGGCAGACGCCACTCTCCTCCTCACACGGATTTAGTGGGTCAGAGACCCGAACGGTTGTTTTCTGTTATCAGATGTTATAGACTGGTGCTTATTCCCACTTTAAAGAGAAAAATTTGATAAAGAGTCTGCTTTTCCTGGCGATCCAAGTAAGCCAACACGTGCCGCCGTCGAGAACGGACTCCACAGTTTGGACGACCTAAGCCACCTTTTTCCACCTATTTTCAACCCTCAGGAAGCTGGCACTCCTCACTACTCAAAACTCATGCAGGCTCTCCCCCACCACGTAACGAGCCTCAGAAGCACAGGTTCAGCACAGACCCACAGGGGCCGGGCCCCAAAGATCAACACCGAGAGGCAGAGAGGCAGCCGGCCGTCCCAGGGAGCAGCTGAGCAGGAAAGGAAAGCCCTCGGAGCGCACAAAATAAATTTCGCTTCTGCCTGTTTGACACTCGCGAGAACAACGTGGCAAGGAGAACGTTCCCTCTGAAGGGCAAAGTTAATTGCTAAAGAAACTGGCAAAAATCGCAATATCACGGGCAAGCGAACAAACACCTGGTTCAACCCTTTAGGTAAAGAGAGCTCTCTTATCGGGACATCTGACAGCAACCAGCCTGTGTTTACTCTGCTTCAGAAAAACAGCGGAAGCTGCCTAACTGCCCAGTTGTGAGCCGCGGACCCCTCGGAGCCTTTGTGAGAGGCCCGCGAGTTCAGGCTTGCCCAGAGGACAAGAGTCGCCAGGGCAGAGAGGTTTCCCATTGCGAGCCAGCCCCGGTGAGGCTGAGCGTGGCAACAGAGGTCAGCAGGGGTCGTACGCACACACAACAAACCCCGCCCTTCAGACAAACGTCTGGATCCCTTTCAATGGCAAAGGCCATTAAGGGCCCGCCTGTGGGAGGTCCATTAGAGGTTTTCTGGCCTAGGAGAAAACTCGAACTTGCATATTGCTGTTGGTGAGAAATAAAATACCACCGTTTGATAAGCCGTCTACTTCCAAGGCTCTCGGGAGGGAAAAAAGCACAAACACGGTTCCGCAAATGGCAGCATATTATTCTAATCCCAAGAGATCCGGACAGGCGTCCTAGGGTGTTTCAAAGCACGAGTTCTGCCAGATGTTAACAAAAACTGGGGGGAGGCAGGGAGGGTGTGTTTAGGGCCAAACACTTGGGAAAATTCTGAGGTAAACAAAATCAGGGTGGTTATTTTATTAGTCAGAAACATTCAGAAACTTAAAAACTGGAATGCACTTTGTAAATCTCCAAGAGAGAGCCCTAAGCTTTTTTGATCCCTGAATTTTGGGGAGGGGGCAGGGAGGCATGGCAGATCACACAGACCTGTCGTTCTCAGCCCTGGCGACATATTGAACTCATGCAGGTGCTTTTTAGAAGGCCCAACAACCCAGACCAATTCTATCAGAATCTCTGGAAACAGAACCCAAGCATCAACATTTCTGAAAGCTTCCCAGACCTTTAAAAACCAAGGATGGGAACTAGCATCAATTTCGGAAACATCGGCCTATAAATTCTGCCATCTTCTCCAAGCTAAAATAAAACAGCCACAACAAAATTGCATTCCTGGGCCCATCCGGGAAGAGGTGTGCCTCCCCACCCGCCCCACCCTTCTCCAGCCACCTAAAAAAAAAAAAACCACCACTAAGCTAACAATTGGTGATAGGACAGCCAACAGTCAACCAGCTTTTTTTCCACCGGATTTCGGTGCAGCCCCTACCTCCACCTCGACCCGGTACTCAGCCGTTATGTTTCCTACCACACTTTCTGTCTTTGCCTGTGAAACCGGGACCCTGGGTTATTTCTTGTCTGTAGAGTTTTGTTTCCCATTTAATTTTATACCTCACAGGAGAACTGGGTTTGGGCAGACTGATGAACCACCATCAATATCAAAAGAATGTGCGAAGCCGACACAGACTGGGAGCGTACGACGAATTGAGAAGCACAAGGAGATCTCAGAGAGCTGTGCCATGTAGACTGGCAGCCTGGTCCATGCTTTTGTGAGACTGCAGTGTTTTTGCAAACACCATTTTATAGACACCCAAGAATGCAGATTTGAAACACATTGCCACTTAACGGCCAGGACAACAATCGGCGAATAGCCCACCGCCGGCGGTCGCGTGGGACATCAGAAAGACGAGCTGCAGCTCACGGGACTCTGGAAGGCTGGCCCACAACGGAGGCTAGAAACTGGGCACGCACTGCGAGGAAGAGAACCGGGAGAGATTCCTACCAGGCCCGGCCACCCAAACTCTGCCGGCTCGGACTCCAGAGCCCAGAGGCCCCTGTTCCCTCAGCGGTCAACTGCCAAGTCCACGCTAGAGACGGGCAGACGCGAAGAACCAGGTGGGCGAACAGCGCCCCTTCCCTCTCAGCTGAAGTCACTCTCGGTAAATACACTGGCTAGCTGAGTACAGGTGAAAAGTACAGTTTTTGACACGACTACTTTATAATTAAATGGAGCACCCTAATACCGACATCAAGCCACACACACTCCTGAGCGTGACAGGAAGTTAAACCTTCTGTGAAGTCTGCAAGACTTCACGGAGTCAAGAATACACAGTCCTGGCGGGGGGCGGGGGGGCGGGCAAAGGGGACCCAGAGGCACAACCATCCGGTTATAAAATAAACAGGTTGTGGGGACACCAAACACCACGTGTCAACAACCACAGTTAACGCTGCTGTCGGGGACATTTGAACCCTGCTCAGAGGCTCGATCCCCAACACTCTCATCATAAGGAGAAACGAATGTCCGTAACTCGACGAGGTGACAAGTGTTCACTGCGCTTGGGCGATGATCTATACAGGTATGTCAAATAATCAGGTGGTACACCTCGCGCTTACACGGCACGGTGGGTCAGTCGTCTCCACAAAACTGGGAAAGCCAAGAATAGGCTCTACAGTTACCCGCATCTCTTTTTTTTTTAATTTGCCTCTTGACACGATTTATAACTAGGTTAATAGAAGACTATCATTTAAATTTTTTTAAGACAAATCCAAATAGAAAAACTCAACCCGAGAGCCCTTGCAGTTCTAACAGTGCACCGAACACCACACACGTCACAGCGCCCCCGTCTGGACCCTAGCAGCCTACATCAAGAAGACAACCCGTGCCATACAAACGAAAAAGCGCAGCACCTAGAATCGGCACCTGGATGGCTTCTTCCGGCTTCTCCGCACAGGAAGAGCGTTTGTGGGGCTCAGCCCTGAAACCTCCTGGGGCCCTGGTTCCAGGGTTAACCCCTCCGCCTTCCGTGTTCCCGTGGCATTTAGCTCCTCGCTCGAATAAAGCACCGTGATCATTCACAAACCCGCACACTTACAAGCCACGCACTGAGTTCCCGGCAGCAGCCACCTCGTCATCCTACCCATCTCGGGGCCCGTGAGACTGTCACAGCGGCTGGCACAGAGGAAGCAATAAACAAGCGCACGCACGCATATTTCTCTGGTGCACCATGAGAAGAGCCCGATCTGGCCCTCAAGAGAGGAGTCAGCCTGGTGTGGTGGAGAGTCGGCCCCGCACACAAATCGTCACAGTACGAGACGTCTGCTTTAACGGCAGAGGGAGCCAATGTGATGGGGCGTGGACAAAATGTGACAGGGCATTCCAGGCCCCGGACCGGCAAGCCTCCCTGGAAAAATGAGGAAAGGCTTGACAGAAAAGACTGCTTAGATAAACGTTTCTTGAATTAATAAATCTCGACGAACAGCGTTATCTAAATTCACAGCAGCCTTAAAAACCCCTTTGTTAGGAAGACACTAAAAATCTATAGCGCAAATGGGAACATAAGCACTTCCGTGAAGGGGACACATGAAGACCCCAAGCACACTTTGACAAGCCTTCAAAATGGTCTCCAGTCTTAGAAAAATTTCCAACAGTCAAACATTATATGTAACTGGAAGGTCCTTGAAGACATCCAGTGTTTAAAATAAATGTGTTAATGCCATAGTTGATTAAAAAAAAAAAGTCTAAACCACGAAGGTACAAGTGTAATTTAACAACAAATGGTGTAAAAAAATCTAGCAGATGGTAGAACGTAGGTTATAAGTGACAGGCAAGGTGGTGATGGCAGACCAGGATAGTGTGAAGATGATTTTTTTTTAATTATTTTTAATTGAATTTACTGGGGTGACATGGTTAATGAAATTACATAGGTTTCAGGGGTACGGTTCGATAACACATCATCTGTATATCGTACTGTGTGTTCACCACCCCAAGTCAAGTCTCCTTCCCTCACCATGTACCCCGCCTTGACCCTCCTCTAAGACCCCCACCCCTCGTCCCTCTGGTCATCACCACACTGTTGTCTGTGTCCATGAAATTTGTTTTGCTTTTCATTTTCGCTTAATCCCTTCACCTTTTTCTGAAGCTGATTCCTGAGGCCACGGCATCGGCCTGCCTGGGCCTGGGCCATAGGCCAACATCAACTCACACCTTAGTATTAGGGAAAATTAAGTTTCTTTGGTCAAATTCTGGAAAGTTCGCAGAATTCTCTTTCCCACTAAATCATAAATGCACTACCCTGTCGTATCTTCTGCCTCACACGCGTGGTTCGTGAAGAGTCTGAATTTGGAAAGGCCGCTGAATATAGATACAACGTGGGGTGTCTTGAGTTATAACAAAGACACAACCTAGAGCCACTTTCGAGGTCGCCCTATTAACAGGAAATAGGTCCCTACACAAAGGCACAAATGCCTCGTGTCTGTATTAATCGTGCTTTTTTCATATCATGAGTAGCTTTACCAAACAGGCTACTAAAATCTCTTTTGTCTGGTAGCAATCCTTTTTTTTCATTTTCAATCCTGTTTGTCATTTTCTTTACAGTACTGTCTCAGTCTCTCTCTTCTAAAATACACGCGAGACCATGGGAACTGAAAACGACCATTAAGATGATGGGAAACCCCCCGAGGGCCGGCCAGTCAGAGACCGGTTCCATGTATGCTTGAACGTTTTACAAAAGTAAGACAGAAGGAGGAAGGAAGCTGTCTACGCACTGATATGAAAACACAGACAAGAGGAGCTGAGCGAAAAAAAAATCAAGGTGCAGCATACTACACAGCGCGCTGCATCTTGCGGTAAAAATGGGGGAACAAAGAAGGCCTATCTTTACTTGCTTATATGGGCATTTAGGGGCCCTAGAGGGGCAGGAAATGAGCTAACACAGAAGTTACCCAGGAGGGACCGGACAGGCGAGAGTTGAGGGTTAGGGGAAGCGTTTTCACTATAATTCCTCTTGCGGTTTTTAAATTTTTAAACCATGTTAATGCATTTATATCTTCAAATATTTACAGGAAAACAATTTGGAAAAAACAGACTACAGCTGTGATCATTATGATTTCATTCTACATTAAGTGGTAATAATTTGGGGGCCACCTCTCCTTCCATTCTGATCTTAATTATTCAAAAATTCTAGTTCTCAGAAAACAAATTACTTAGCACATATAAGCTAAAAATACAATCACGCTTAATAACCTGTCACTTTTTACCTGCCCTTCGATCGCTAATTAGCTCCTAGTCTAGATTTCTTGGGGATACTTCCTCTCACCGCCTTCCCCCTGATTTCGCTGAGAAGATCAAGTAGAGTGGGTACTGTCTTCCCGCCTCCCCCTTCCCACCCTGGTACCCCCCCATGCCTAATAACACCCCCTCCTGTGGTCTGAGAAACAGAGGTAAGAATCCCTGGAAGGGATTAAAGGATTCTGTCTGAATTTATTCACTGAAATATTTACTAAAAACACCTCTCGGTGACAGGCACTGGGATGTACCCTCTGAGCTGGCAGGAGAGTCAGGGGGACGGGCCCGCAGAGAGGCCTCCTGGGTCTCTCCTGGTCCCTTCTTCCAGCGTCGTTGGCAATGACAGGATCAGAAACAATAAACAGCAGTCCGTACGCTTGCAGATTTGGACACACAAATGAGCCACAAAGGCAAAAATATTAGCATTTTTCGCAACTCTCTCAGAGACGACCACTGGGGGAGTTCCGCTGTAGGACGCTCCCTTCGACCTTTCAAACTGGTTCAGGTTTACTCAGCGTTTTAAGAGACCTCCTTCAGGTGACGCTCACAAAATGTGCTTTCCCGAGAGTGTAATGAAAAGACGACCTTCCTTCCTCAGGACGAAAGCTCGGTTTGTGGGCTAAACAGGGGACTCCGGGCTCCTGCTGGGGGTCTGCTTCTGGGAAGACGCTCAGAGGGTCTTATTCTATATCCTCTGCCCCTGCCATTCGGTCAGAGCTCGACCGTGGCTCGTGATGTGAGAGAACGAATGAATGAACCAATGACGCAGGTTACTGAGCGCTGACAAAGCTGACACGGTTACTGACTCCTAAGTCGGGCCCTCCTTGTGCTTGAACTGACAAGATTTAGAGAGGATGCAAGGGAGAAATTAATTCCTAGGAGAAAGGTGTTTCACTCTTACTAGACAGGGAAGGGAGAAAAGGCTCTGCAAAAAAGGCAATAATAAAAATTACCATCTCATTTCACCCCATATAACATAAAACAATGAAAAAACCCCACAATAACCCAGCTCTAAAGCAGCGCGCTGTCTAGCACGGAGCCGCCGCCCACGGCTCACGGGCAGCCGGCTGTACCTGAATGGAAGGTAGGGGGAGCTGGAGCCGGACAGGAGAGCTCGGTAGGCCTCTTCTGGTGTCTTCTTCAAATAGATGACCTGCGACAGATAAACAGCGACACTTAGAACACCACCGAAGAATGACCCGAGCCTGAATGATTCACCGAGTTCACGGGTTGCCTCTTTCTCTTTGAGGGGCAACCGCCACGGTGCTAAGTGCCGATCTGCAGACCACAGCCAAGCTGCCCAAATTTCCCTTTCGGCCTCTGGCCTAAGGACGGGTCAGAGCTTAGAGACGGAAGGCGGACCCCACAGAGGCCGTCCAGGGCTGGGTTCCAGGCACGCGGACAGGCGCCCCGTCTGGGGACGGGACGGTTGCACCTCGATGGTCACACTGTGTGCTCACCGAAGACCAGCGTGGGCCTGCCGCCCCATCCTTCGCAGACGGTCGCCGTGAGGCAATGCAGGGCCAGGCGAGCGCTGGAATACCTCTGTCCCCGGGGCGGGAGGAGAGGGGGTGCACAACACCCGTGGGAGGCCTACTGTGTTCTCCATCTGCTCTGAGGGATGCCTGGTTGTTCTCTAGGCGCTCACTAAAATAACGATGAAACGGGTGCAAGGGCACCCGGCCGAGAGCGCGGCCCGACGGACGGCCTGGCTCTGGACAGCAAGCAGGCTCGAATCCCCGGGGTCCAGCAGGACGAGCTAATCTTAAAGGAGTCAACCAAAAGGGGTTGGCAGGCCGGCCAGCAGCGTCTGTGTGACTGGCGTGCCGGCCAGCGGGCTGTTCCAGGGCCTGGAATCTCTCAGGGGAGTTTTCGTTCTTGCGGGGCAAAGACGGTGATGAACAGAAATAAGCAGCTTGTAGTAAGTGCTGAGACGGAAGTAAACAGGGTCCTGAAATGAGAGTCAGAAGGGGCTGCCTGAGGTTCGGGGTCGGGGAGGGTCTCTGGGAGATGTGGGGGTAAGGTGTGCAGGGACAGAGCCGCGGCGGTCCAGGCGGGGAAGAGTTTGGCGACTTGGACAGAGGGCAGGTCCCTGTCACTAGGGCGGGGGCGGGGGTGGGGTCCTGATAGCTCCCAGGAGACTCGGCCCTCACTGCAAGTGCAATTGCAGGCTCATTCTGGCCCAGGCCATCGGGCCTTTTCCTCCAGAGTCTGAATCAAATGTGACTCCTCCGGCCCCTCCCCCGGCCTCACCGCTTCACTTCCCTGACGTGTCCCAACCGCAGAACCACACTCTTGGCGGCAAGAATGACAGCCCCGGACCTTACAAGGCAGGGCTTTCCTCTCTATGTAAGTTCCTCTGAGCTTTAAGCTATTCCACTAGCAAAATATTACTCGTATTTAATGACTGATAACTTCAGGACTAGAAAACACCTCAGCTCGGAATTCTCTAGAGAAAGAAAACCAAAATTAATATGTGAAAAGTACGTCTGCCTTGAATAAGACCGCGCCCATTTGTCTGACAAGGAAACGTGAAGGTCTGACAAAGGAAACGCCAACCAAAGCGGATTTCACATGAAGCAGCGACAGCACAGAAAATGAAACCGCCGTAGACGAAGGATCTCAACCCGGGGCCCATACTCAGCAAACGCAGACTCATATCTCGAGCTGCAGCTCCAATGATTCCCCAAAGTCCGTTTACACCAACCCTAGCTGTAAAAATCATTTTTAGTGCCCAACATTAAAACAGGAGTTCGTGGTGCCCCGATGGGCACGTTATGTAACACAAGTGGGGCTGGTTGTCACGCAGTGATGTCTCAAGCCTCCGGATGCGTAGCATTTGGAAGCTGGCGGCGCCTGCTGCAGGGACAGCTGCCTGGAGGACACTCCTGTGCTTGGCCCAGCTCATTACAGCTTATACCACAACGTCTGCAAAGCAAAAGCACACTCCCCACCTCGGGAGCAACGGCGCTGACTCCCGCGTGCTGCGAGGGGTCCTCCTGCAGGGGGGCGGGCGGCCGCCCACGGCAGCCGCCGCTTCCCACCGGCTGCCCCAGGGTTCCGCCCCTGCTCTTACCTGCATGACTTAGCACGCATGACCCACGCTCTCACACTGTAAGAGGAGAGCCTTTGTTTTTATTTTTATCCCTGGGCTAAATTATTCATAAGTGCAAAGTGAAACCCCACAGAGGCCATGCGGACTCCAGGAAGGCTCCAGGGGCAGCTGAGTGCAACGGCCTTCCACAACCCGAGGACAGGCGCGCGGGCGAAGGGCGGGGGACGTGTCCCCACACACGAGGGCACGGTGGAGTGCACGCAGGCTGGGGTCATCAAAGCACCAAAGGCCACGCATCCAGGAGAAAATACGTGGTGGAGTCTAATGCCAAGTCTTCTCAGACCTGCCGGCTGCTGAAAAGAGGAAGAGACGAGGCCAAGTAGGGCCCGTGAGAGCTCGGAGGGAAAGCCACACCGAAGCCTCGCTGTGGCGGAGTCTGCAGCTCAGGAAGCGAAGGGACCTTCCGGGCCACCCTGCTGCTCTAGGAGGGCATCAGGGTCCCGACAGACATGTGACTCCGAAGCCACAGAAATTCCCTGCGCCCCCTCGGCTTGAAGGTATAAATGGAGACAACAGAAGCGTCAAATGTGGGAAAAAAGGCCCCCACTTTCCAAACCCCTATATGCTGCCCGACTTTTAAAATTAGGTGACTTTCAACTGCTGAGAGAGTCGTGTCTGAGCAATAAGGGGAGTCGTGTCTGAGCAATAAGGGGAGGAAGGAAGAGCTTCCTCTTTCCAGTCCCACTAGCCCCACATTCCTTGTACCTTGTACAGACGTGTATGAATCTATTTTTTACGAGCGGAGGAACTGAATCCATTATGAAATGTTACATGTGTACTCTTTCTAAACATAAAATCTATACATAATTAATACTCAAAAATCTGTTACCACGTAGTCTAACTTTTCTACGAATATTTTCTGAATAACATTCATTTCAAAGCATCTTTGAAATATCCCGATTTTCCTCTTCTGCTTCTCAGGGGGAAACAATAATAATATGCCGTCTATCCTCCCAAGACTACCATGTACAAGCCGAAATGGGAAGACCTTCCCAGACTTGCAGCGGATCAGCTCAACCGAAGCCTTCTTCGCAGAGCCCGACGGAGCCATGCCGGCTGATCCCTGCACCATGAATGCACGCTTCCCTTTAATCAGCCTCTCCTCCTCAGGGGGTCCCAGGAACCTTCTCCAAAGAACAGCATCTGACACACACCTTCATCTGTCAAACTGAGTAGGAGTCTACCAATTAAAGCGATTCTTCTTTGCTTAACTAACTTTGATGCCAGGTACCAAGGACCCATATAACTCTTTTAAAAGAGCCAGCACCCTAACGTCTATACAGGCTAGGAGGGTTTTATTTAAGGACATAATAAAAGGACAGCACTGCAAGCTATCAAGCGAGCATAATATACTGTCTACCCTTAGCCAAGGTCTCCCACGCGTAAGTCGTCGTGCCACTTCTGCCACGCGGGGCGCCGTGCATTGCCCTTTCTGTTTAAATAGACATTCTCTTTTAACTTAATTTATTCGGAAGTGCTTTATAGCACTGCTATCGTTGGGAAACCAGTGTCACTTGTTGCAGGGTCTGCACATAACTGAGTATTAAATTACATAACTCTTAAAAATGTAGAAACGTTTGTGCTCACCACGCACCATCAAGTAACATAACAAATACCAAGTGCGGACTAATTTTAAAGACACGGCAGACCAACGTGGCAAACTAAATAAACTCCTCTTAGAATTAATCGGCAAGTACTTTTAAATCAAATCCTCCTCCAGAAGCCCAGCCAGGTGGCCAACCCTTCAGCAAGATAAGGTCCCAGCCTACCTTTCCAGTGTACTTGTCACTGTGCCCTACATAAACCCCATCCGCTAGCCTGGACTCCTCTCCGCTCCCTACGTGTGCTTGACACCTGGCATCTGAGGGTTCTTCTGGACCGTTCTCCATACTGCTCTCCCTGCCTGTGAAAATGCTTCCCGTTTCCTTAACCCTAGCGCAAGCATGGCCTCCACAACGCCCTTCTTCTTCAGCTCGGGGACCCTTCCCTTGCCCCCGCAGACGTGGTCCTAGGAGTGATCGTGACCGTGAAACGACAATAAAAACAAAACAGTACGTACAGCACACAGGTCGCCAGGCGCTATTCTAAGCACGTTACGTAATTTGGCTAGTTCTCCCTCAGGGCCACCCTGAGTTTCCATTGTCATCCCCATTTTCGTCTGACACGTGAAATGCTCGAGTCAGTGGCTCGAGTTCACTCGGAGCCAGGCAGCCTGGCTCCGCAGGCGCGCCCCTAATCACTTCCTGGTGGCCCCGCACAGCTCTGCTGGGTCGTTTTCCTTCACACTCAAGCAGGAAGCTCTGGGAGGGCCAGGACCAAGGTTTGCAAACCCCCGTATGCCTCACAAAGCCTCCGGTCAGAGGGACCCTCGGGAAACAGAGGGTCCATGAGCGACTGCTGGGCACTTGCAAGAGACCAAGTGTGCGCCCACCCTAGAGGGTCAATTCCGTTTTGTTAACTTCTAAATCCTGTCCCCAGCCATAGTGGAAATGCCCAGGGGACCTAATGAAATCAACTTCCTGAGCCAGTTGTCTGAGGGCATCACTGGGTCTGGCCAATTCTTCCACGATGCGCTCAAAGGGAGTGAGGAAGGGAGAACTGTATCGCTGATAGCAAGTATTTCCAGTGGGGGCACGCGGCCGGCCCAGACTTTCGCTCGCCCACTTCCCTGTGCCCATCCTGCCCCTGCACTTGGCCCCTGCCCCTGCTAAGAGGCAGAAAGCCGGCGGTGGAGCCGAAGTCCCCAAAGATCAGCATGCATGTACTTAATGAGGGCACAGGGAAGGTCTGCAGCCTCGACAAGGAGCTCAAACTCAGTGACAGCAAGGTCTCCGACGGAGGCTGGGGCACAGACGGTCCAGGAAGGACCAGACGGGAACCGAGCCTCCCTGGCACCCCGGTAGCGTTAGAGGACCACCCCCCTCCTCCCTTGGGACCACCGCTCTGGCAGGCCAGCCCTCTTGGGCGACCTGGCAAGACCAAGCTCCTCCTCATGTTCTCAAAGCTGCCTGCTCTTCTTCCAAGTCTTCCCCGTCGTCTGTCACCACCTGTCTCCGTGGTTACTGCGGTCAGTCCGCCCGGCGAGGCTGCGAGTCTGAGAGAAGGACTTCAGGCTTTTACGTCACGGGACTTCTCACTGTGCCCGGGGTATAGGCACACACCTGCCCCCCACCCACAAAACGTGGACGGTTACATGAACAGGGGGTGGAGGGGAGAGCATCGTGCGTGAGAACGAGCGTGACAGGGCCACACAACACGGACCACCTATCTGCAGGGGGAGTCCACGGCCAAGCTGCCCGGCATCCACATCCAGCCTCTTTCTTTTACTTATGGGCTGAGCGACATGAACTCTCTGCTTCCATTTCCTTACCTGCGAAGAGGGGATGATAACCCCAACTGGCTCCTAAGACTGACTGCTGGGGAGAGTAAAACAGTTAATAATATATGTAAATGCTCAGACTTGCATTTAGCACATAACTCTTCTCCAGCCAGGGGCCACAGAAAGGAGATAAACTTGGGCCCCCACATAGTTCTGCCTCCTTGTCACCCTCTGTGTCCTTGTGAATCTGGACCCACGGTTGTCAGTATTTCTGACACCGTTGCCCTCGAGACTGGCTGTGAATACAAACGTCAAAACACAAGGTTGTAAACATCCCCGTGCTCGCTACACGCCAAAGCCATAACACACGGACCGTCGTGTAGCTCGACCTTCTCATTTTATTTTTTTAATTGATTTTGAGAGCGAGAAGGGAAGGGAGGGGGGCGAGGGGAAAGAGGAAGAAAGAGAGAGAGAGAGAGAGAGAAATATCGACCCGCTGTTCCGCCTCTCCACGCATTCACTGTCAACTTTCTCGTTTTATTTACTTATTTTTTAATTAGTTTTTATCGTATTTTTTCCATTACCATTCGTTCCCCTCTTCCACCCTCTTCCACCTCCACCCGCTCCGCCCCCAACCTTCTCGTTTGAAAGTACAGATGTTGACCCTATTCTGCCCTCAGTTCTGCCTCTTCAAACAGCCTCTGAAATGCCTGGTGCCCGGGCATGAAGAACCCCCAAATCCAGGTACGGGCCCATTGATCAACTCGGTCGCCCAGGTGCCAGAAGACCCCGGAGGAGGCCCCCACCCCCTCCAGCAAAGCACGTGTAACCAGAAGAGAGCTGACGCGCTGCCCATTTTTCCTTACGCGAATGTCTCGTGAGAAAAGAACTAGAGGACCAAGCTGGGTTCGCTTTTAGGAGAGGACAGCAACGACCAGTCGCCTGCAAAGAATGAACCACAGAAGTCCATGGAATGGCCCTCTGTAAAAAACACTATGAGGTAAGGAACTCTGCAAAGAATTAAAACAAAAAACTTTTACTTTAAAGTCTCTTCCATGGTTCCCAAGGTTTTGGTTCTCAGACGTCTTAAATGTCAGGGCACTTAATTTATAAACCGCTTTTTCCTGAAGACAGCATTAAGTCTTCATTGTCATACACAAGCACCAACGAAATGTTTAATTCTATTATTTTTAGCAACATTTTTCCTCTTAATCATTTCCTCCCATTATAACCAGTGACTGAGAAAACAATGTCTGTATTCAACTTTAAAGCTTCAAAAAATAGAAAAAAGGCAAACAACTTCCAAATGCACAGTTCTTCAAATGACTCTACTTCTGTTCAGCTTATGGAAATAAAATAAATATCCAGCACTAAACAATCACTTACAATTTAGAGAGCTAAATCAGATTACAAACCAGAAATGCAACGGAATGCTTAAAACAGCCTGTATTTTCTTCAGCCTATTTTAAATCACTTGTACTAAACAGCCTAATTAATTAAAACAGAACAGGGATGAATGCATCCTGTCTCCAATAGTCTTTAACTCATTGTAAAAGAAGGTAAGTCATTCTTCCTGTTCTTCAAGTTTCGAGTCTGTTATAAATCACAGATCACCAGGCCTGCGAACCCTAAGACAATGCCCCTGCTTAATAAACACACAGGCAACACTAATTACAGAGTAAGGCAGACCTGATGCCAAGTCTCTGCCTCCCTGGCTTATTTCTGCCCTAAAAATACTTAACAATCACCTGGCGTCCGTATAAAAACAAGGTCTGGAAAGGGCTGTTGTTGGTTGAGGTGACGTTTGCTCCAAAACACTCTCACGTGACACCTCTTCCCACATTAACTTGAAGTTGGGACTGGATATACAGTGGGCTTGACTCTCCGTGCTGGAGGATTGGTTTGGAATAGAAGGGCGCTCTCCCCAGTCTCATGGGCGTGACTCCAGGGGAGCCCGTGGGAGCCCTCGGGCACCCGCACAGGAGACCTGCAGACAGCATCAGCCACATGCGTGTCCCCATCTCACCCGATGGGGACCAGCAATCTCATAATCAGCCTGAAGAGATACGTTCTTCCAGAGCAGACAGCTACCACCGGGACAAACACACCTCGCTTGCTGGCAGTGGCTCAGTGACAACGGGCCTGTCCTGGCCGAACAGAGCTCATGTTCCAACACAGACATTTTGCTGAACTGGGTGCATCTCGTTGAACCAGCCCAGCCCCTCACGAAGCAAACCAAGGAGACACTGAGCCTGTGTTCTCCACACACAGGATCTCAAAGGGCCCTGTGAATGGGGAAAAGGAGAAATATTTGATCCCAAGAAAACTTGAGACCCTAGTCTCACAGACACGGAGTCCGAGGCTGTGATGTCGCAGGACGCAGGTAAACCCGACCCTGTGCGTCACCGTCCACACAAAACACAAAACCGGGCTCGCTCCACTGTGTCGCCGGAATAACACATACTGTGCAACGGCCCGGTCTCAGCCCAAGATTCCTTGCACTGAGCTTCACGGCTCACTTCCGGGGGT
This sequence comes from Mormoops blainvillei, assembly GCA_004026545.1. NCBI lineage: Eukaryota > Metazoa > Chordata > Mammalia > Chiroptera > Mormoopidae > Mormoops > Mormoops blainvillei. The sequence continues at coordinate 18,008 of PVJD01017067.1, forward strand.
TACGGGAGGGGCTTTATTGTATAAAACCTTTCAAGTGAAGAAAGAAAAGTGAAGAAAAAAAAAAAAAGAAAAGAATGTGTTCTTTAAACCAAGGACTGAATCTGATCAAGCGTAGAAAGCAAAGAATCTTCATTCATGATAAACTTCAATTATAATAAAGACGTAGATGATAGAGCCACTATAATAGGCCAAGAATCAGTGTTTAAATCCACTTAACACCTGTGACCAATTATAGAAAATCTTTAACTTGCAAATTAATCATATTCCAAAAGCTTATTCATAAGGGCTAACATTTAAAACTCTGGAAATAATTTCCCAAAGGTAAAAGCATATAGTTGTCAGTTTCCTAGGCTAGTCCAGAAATGATCCTATATCCATGTTCTCATATACTTAATATAAAATGTAGTAGACAACATTTGAAAAACTAAAATAAAGTAATTAAGTGACATAAGTGTGTTTGCTCTTTAAATTATCTTGCCTCAAGGGGGTTGAGGGAAGACAGAGAGGGCAAAGGGGGTCAAATACACAGTGGCCAAAGGAGACTAAACTTGGGGTATACAGATGATGTATTATAGAATTGTACACTTGAAACTACAGAATGCCGCTTACCTACATTACCCCAATTAATTTAACTGAGGAAAGAAAATGGAAGCACGACCCCACACCCACCTTCCAAAAACAATGAATCTTCCCTCAATGTTAATGCTAAAGGAAAGGCTAGACTAGAAAAACATGAGTTGGG
>PVJD01017068.1:0-18733 GCA_004026545.1 Mormoops blainvillei
GTGATTAGTGATATTGAGCATCTTTTTATGTGCATATTGGATATTTGTATACATTCTTTGGAGAAAGGTCTATTCAAGTTCTTTGCCCATATTTGAAGTGGATTGTATGTTTTTGTTATTTTTAGGACTTCTCTTTATATTCTAGATATTAATCTCATATCAGCTACATAAATTGCAAATATTTTCTCCAATCCTGTCATTGTCTTTTTACTCTGGGATTAGGGCCTTCTGATGCACAGAATTTTTAATTTTCATGAAATTCAATTTGTGTTTTGCTTCCTGTGTCATTGGTGTCATATCCAAAAAATCATTGTAAATCCAATGTCTTGAAGATTTTGTCCTATGTTTTCCTCCAAGAGTTTTATTGTTTTAGGTCTAACATTTAGGTCCTTGGCCCACTTTGAATTAAATTTTGTATATAGTGTTAGGTAAGGTCTAACTTCATTCTTTTTCGCATGTGGATACCCAGTTTCCCAGCATCCTTTGTTGAAAAGTGAGTTCCATCTTTTTTTACGATACTTCAAATTTCACTTCACATGCATCACCTGGCTTGATCTTTCTAGCAACCACGTAAGACAAGTACGATGGCCGATTTGACTTCTTTCTTTATTCTTAAATACAATTCTTCACTGCTGGGGGACTGAGACCTTAAATCTCTTGTTCAGACTACCCAGTGGTCAGTGGCAGAGCAGGGACTGAAACCATGGACTGCCGTGTGCTGTTCATTCCCATGAGATCAGGCTTTCTCAGAATTTTCTAGTTGGCCAGGACTGGGGCTGAAAGTGGAAAGAAATATCCAAGGTTAAGTCAAAGGGAAAGTATATAAAATGTAAATCACATTCATACATTAGAAGTTTTCTCTTTGTGCTTTATTTCCTTGCATATCAAATGAGGTTGTTAAACAAGAATTCCAAATATCCCCCCCAAGGTAACGCTACTATGGGAAAGCCTGAGCAAGCATTTCTCCCAAGGACCAAGAAACCCAGCCCAAAGCAGCCCTCTGCAAGGGAAATATTTCTTTGAAGTCCCTTTTTTTCCCGTTGGGAAAAAAATTATGCGTAGTTCTGCGTTTTACTCCATAATATACTTGGATTTGTTTCAATGTAAACATAAATGAGTAAGCTTATCTGTACACATTTTTGGCTAAGATGGATTCCCTAGGGCGGTGCCCGGGCTTATCCTATGGTTTCTTGTCCTCCCTGTCGCTCAGCAGGGTACTAACAGGGCACGTACCCTAGGGTGAAACGTTAAATCTCTTGAAGCTCTCTCCATCCCACAGCTTATAGGCAGGCCTGCACTTGGGCTTCAACTAAAAGGTGTGAAGTCACCCTCAAGTTTGATAATGACTACTAAGAAGCAGGCATGTCAAAGTAAAGATTTGTACATTTATATGAGCTCCAAAACGGGGCAGACCCTCCACCTGCACCCACAGCAGCCTGGCGCAGGACCCAAATGTCCCCTGGAAGAGGGTCAGCCAGGTTCCAGGCAAAGAGTTGTTTTTGGGGTATAGGTAACATCTGATTCACGCTGAACAAGTGAGTACCCCGCAGATCTCCAGCGTAACGTGCAGCAACTAGAAATTAGATTAAAATGTAACTATCACTCCCGCTTTTACTAATCCCTAAGCAGGTCTATGGTCAACTTTTGAAAACATCCATGCTTCTTTAGATACTCTCAGTAACCAAAAGGGTTTTTTAAATGGTATTTAAGTCCTAGCTTTTATGGGAGAAGTTAATGCACCGAACAGATATCTGCTCAGGTTTCGGATTTCCTATGTCAGAGTCGGATGTGCATTCTTCTCTAGGATTATGTCATCTATAGTTAGAGCTCGGGGGACTTGCCAGACTTCCAATTTTGCGAACATGCAATGCTGAGATTAAGAAGGAAAGTAGTAGTTAATGGAAACCTTTTTTTTAATCTAAGAGAGGATTTATTTGCTTGTATTTTCATTATTTCTGAATGGTAGGGTCCTTTGTTGTGTGATACAAGGTCGTTTGCATAAAGAATTTTCTTTGTTCCCTGGAAATTATATTAACTGAGGGAAAAAGCGTATAGGACAGAATATAAGGCTTTCTGTCATAAACAGATATTGGAAGATAATGTAAGAGCCCTGTATTGAATCTAACATCCACAAGGTCCTGGTGTCTATGAAGTTGCTCCTATTTCTAATTTTTAAAATGTATCAACTCCGTGAAAGTTAAAAATGACTTAACTAAATAATAAAATTTCAGTGATTTATATTTCAATGATAACCCATCCCTTTTAATCCACCTCCAATATATACTATAGTTCTAATGTACATCTCTTTGAACCTAAATGTCCCCCGAGGACTGAAGTTGCTGTGTGTACACCACCATGAAGTTAACTTATTTCTGGGAGCTTCTCCCTCACGCAACGTGAAAGCCTACGTGTGGGCAGACACTATAAACAGCAACATTTTTTCATTCATGAAACACTAGAAGCCTGGAAGTCCTTCCCACTGCACCAGAATCCACAGCAAAAGATAGTGTTTTATTTTTGTTATTTGTTTTCATTTTATTCATGCGACCCTTTAAGCTTCCTGACAACAATCGAGATGAGCGTCACAAAGCCATACACAACCACTCACCCAAGGCACGCAGACCTACAGAGCCGAAGACAAAAGAAATTACACATCTTTCCTGTTGGCTTTAACAGGAAACGGATGTCCTGCTCCTTTCGCCGCCAGGCCTTTGCTCACATGTTTTTCTCACCCTCTAAAAAAAGATTAGCTACATTCAACTTTTACTTTCACCCACCAATATATTTTCACTCAAAATTTTATTTAACCTAAATAACACTTGACCTGAGCAGCCCTCTGGTGTTCTTGGTTTACGCAACTGAAGTTATTGGCCTTTGCGTCCTGTTTCAAAGTGTATCTCGGTGGTAGTTTTCTCCTCTGTTCCTCTTAAGTAGCATCTAGAGATGAAGTAACATGATAAGACTTTGTAACTAAATAAAAAATGAGAATGCTTAGAAGCCAGACTCTGCAGCCTGCTTACTTAGTAAAATGCTAAGTAAATAACTTCTCCCAGTGCCTCACGTTCTCCAGTAATGGACTCAAAGATTGTTGGCTCTGGAACTCAGCTTACAGGGCAGGGAAGACAATGCCCTCCGCTGAAAGGCAAAGAAATCAAGACCCAAAGAAGTTAAGTGACTTGCCAGGGTGATATAATCAGTGATCTTCTGCCACCATATAATGAAAGAGCTAAAATTTCCTAAGAACTCTCACAAGCCAGGTACGGTGCTGGGTACACTACATCATTATCTTATGTGAGCGCCACAGCAATGTTTTGAAGTAACCACTATCACTATATTTTACAAGTAGAGAAATGGAAGCTTTGAGAAAGAGGCTGAGGAAACTTTCGTGTGTGCTCTGGGTCACACAAATAACAGGTTTATGAGCCAGGCAGCCTGATTCCAGAATCCACGCTTGAAACCAGTACTGCTCTTCTGCCTTTATAGGAATTATATACAGAGATGTAGGTATGTAGATATAGGATACAGATGTATGGCTGTGCACGTACAGATATATATGATAGATCAATAAACCAGATGTAATGTTAGTTCGCATATCCTAAAACTTTAAATAAATAACATCGGATTTTATAATGGAAAAAGAGAGAGAGAGAAACAGTGAAGAGGGCACCTGTGGATTGAAATGGATTTAGAAGACACGCACAGCTTTTTTTTTTTTTAATGGACAACTCTAGTGTCTCAGAATGTTTGCACAACATAAGGAAGTAATTACTTTTGGGGGAAGGGAGAAGGTTAGGTTGGGATGAGGTCCTGAGGGAGCTTATGGAGGGGGCTGAGGGCTGGGCGGTAACTAACAAAATTCTGCTTCTTAACCTGGATGGCGGATACATGGGTATTTGCCTTGTAACAACTCATTAAACTCAATAAGCAATACCACAAAATAATAAATAACATCTTAATTGTATGTACCTGGGGTAGATGGGGGAAAGGGGTGAGGAGCATCCATTCCATCGTCTTTCTACTGCACCTCCCTGTACAACAGAGACATAGAAACTAAAAACTACATTTCCCAGAGTCCTTGACAACCAGAGTCCTGGATGAGATTTAGATTCTGCTAATCAAATGTGGCAGAATTGGAGCAGAGGCCAGGTTTTTGTTTCTCCTGCTGACAAGCCCAGTGGTGGAGACATTTGGTTTTTCTGCAACAACCTTAGCAGAGACCCTGGGTTCTGGTCATGGCTTTGAAGTCCTGGGAGCAGGGCTCATGGCACCAGGCAGCCCTGTGCACAGTCGTAACAGCACAGTTTGGTTCTGGGGTCAGCAGCAGCAGCTGTAGCTTCTGATTGTGGTGACTTCCTGGTTACAGTCGTGTTTTATCTCTATACGGTGGTCTCCTAATTGCAGGTTGCGGTATGGTAATGAAATCAGCAGTGTTTGATCATAGAAGGTGTAGCTCTTTGGGTGGCTTGGGAAGCCTTTGGATAGTTTCATAGGACAGAGCTAACAAGTATTGAAGTCCAGGGCCTGCCATGGGTGGGGACCCTGAAAAACTCCCTGCTCTTTGGGTACAGATGCTGAGGGTCTGGATCCCAGGGGTAAAGGTTAACTACAGGCACACCAGTCCTCAAACTGACAGCAGTCCAGCTCTGGGGCATCTGCATGGCCAACGATGTCTCAGTCCCTGAAGTGAAATGAAAGGGATTCTGGATTTACAGCTACCAAGTGCCTGATACAAGCAAGTGAATGGCATTTCTCGGGGACGAAACATCATCTCAGGCTAATTCTTTCAAGAACCATTTAAGAAATACAATGCCCAGCACACAAAGATAACCATGCACCTGAGGACGTAGGACAAGAATGGGGACCAACAACAGGGTACAACAGACACAGAAAACAGAAGCCCCAGATCAGCGCTCTAATAGAACTATAATGCAAGTCCCCATGTGAGCCACATTTGTAATTTTAAATTTTCTAGCACACGCATTAAAAAGTGAAGAGAAACAAGTACAATAAAGCTTTAAAACATTTTCATTTAACTCAGTATATTTCCACTCAAACTTTCATTTAACCAAAATTATTATTTCAACATGTAATCAATATAAAATTTAATGAGATTTTTGACACTTTATACTAATTCTTCAAAATCTGAGCTGCATTTTATACTTACAGTCTGTCTAATTCAGCCTGGGTATATGCCAAGTGCTCAACAGCTAAATGTCACTAGTGGCTAATGTATTAGATCTTGCAGCTTTAGATTTTAGAATTATCAGAAAGAAATTTTACAGTAACTCTGCTTACCATGTTTAAGAAAATTTCCATTTTTAACATAGGACTGGAAATTATATAAAAGGGACACAGGATATTTGAAATATGGAATAATCTCTAACTGTAAAATTGAATAACTAAGAACTCAATAGATATCTTTAATAGCAGATTATACGTATCTGAGGAGAGACTTAATCCGCCGGAAGGTGGGTCCGAAGAAATGATTTGGAAGGAGGTATAGGAAGACCAAAGGGAGGAAAAAACACAGAAAAAAGAGTGACAGGCATAACAGACATGCAGTTTACTCCATACTTAATTGGAATCCTAAAACAAGAAGTGAAAGAAAATAGGGAAGTCATGTTTGAAGACATAAGGGCTAAGAACTTCCAAAACGCATCAAAAGTCTTGTCAATTTGGCTGTCTTTCCATTGAAGGTAACCTTACCAATCATTGCTTTAAAATAATTCCTCCGTTAAGTTTTTCCTCTTTAAAGATCTTAAAGACATTCTGCAGTTTCACCACAACATACTCGAGTGGATTTATTTTTCTATATCTTACTTGGGACTTATTGTGTTTCCAGAAAATGAGGATTCATGCTTTTTGTCATCTGGGAATTACTTAGCTATTAGCTCTTTGGCAATTTTCTCTCCCTCATTTTCTTTCTTCTTTGCTTTTGGAAGTCTGGTTAAATGAAGGCTGGACATCTCATTGTATATCCACATATTTATATTTTTTTCCTCATACTTTTAGAATGAAATTCTCTCCCCTGAATTTTAAAGGATTTATTCAGATTAATCCAGTTCTCTGATATTCTCTCCTGCTGTGTCTAATATGCTGTTTCACCAGTATGTTGTATATTTGATTTTTAAGAAACATATCTTTCATTGCTAGAAGCTCTGCTTGGTTCTATTTGAAATATAATTGATCTTTTTTGATAGTGCCTCACTATTTGCAATGTTTTTTATTCCTTCCTGCTTGCCTTTAATAATTTAAATATGCATACTTTATAGTTCTATTGATAGCTCTAATATCTGTTATCCTTCAGGGCCTCCCCTGCTGTGTTGGACTGGCTTATTCCCCTTACCGTGGTGTGAGTCTTGGCCTGTTCTGTAAGTTCGAATCCTGAGCTTTCCTCGGGCAGGGCTTTAACTACGGGAACACTCTGCAGCCTGCTCGGGGCTGTGTTCTTCCGGAAGGGCACTGTGCTGGATCCTGCCAGACACCCATGAATTTCTACTACCCAGGAATCATTTCTATGTTAACTTTGTGGCTTGGAGATTTTTGGATCAGTCAGGCAGAGTAAATTCTAAACCTAAAGCCAAGTAAGGACAATGTATAGCTATTAATTCTTATGGAAGAGTTGTTGACTTTGTTTTTATACACAGAACCCAAGCCAAGGCAGAGGAGTGTACGTCCTTGCCCTGCTCCCTCAAGCAGATTTTTCTCACTACGTCTCTTCTTTACATGGTTTCTCAGTCCAGCGCCTTACCTGGAGAGAGCCCATGGCCTAATCTCTGGTGCCTGAATAGGAGTAAAATCGAAACGCCTTGCATACTGAGGCCAAGGACCTCCACTTCCCTTTCCCGCCCCTCAACCAGCCTCTGGAAAGACACGATGCCCACCTTTGATTTACTACCCTGCTTTTCTGCCCTCACTTCATGTTCGGCCCTAATAGATTTCCCTCTCATTAAACTGAGCTGAGCCTTTACCAAAAAGAGACTTACAGATCCCTCTTGCTTTGGAGACAAAGAGCCAAAACTCTAAACCTAAAATGTCATATTTCTCAGTTAAATGCAGATAAATTCATCTTGAATCGTAACCAGTTGGAACACGTAGAAGAGCTGCAGTGAATGGTTCTCAGGTGTCGTTATCCAGGTTAACTTTTGGAGAATAAGATCTAATCCGACCTGTGTCAGTTGAGTGGACTCTGTTGTAGCAACATAAAGGTAAAATAGATTTTTCCCCCGTGTGTTTTTGCTTTCTCTTCTCTCTAAGCTAGTAGCTTTCTGGGTTCTTGCCCTCAGGGGAGATCCATGGCAGAGAAGAAAAAGAAGTATTTTTCTTTTTTTCCAAAATCATAAGGTCTGAGAGAAAGACCTACATGATGTCTTCAGGAAACATCAACCAAAGATTTTCTTCCCCTGCACTAGAGAGAGCCCAAGGAGACGGTGATAAATCAGTCAAAGAACTGCACCCCTATGTTCACTGCAGCGTTATTCACGATGGCCAAGGCATGGAAACAACCAAAGTGGTCCTCAGCAGAAGACTGGATAAAGGAGACGTGATACGTACATAAGACGGGTTACTACTCAGCCATAAGAAAAGGTGAAGTACTGCCATTTGCAACAGCGTGGACGGATCCTGAGGATATCATGCTAAACGAAATGAGTCAGGTGGAAAAAGTCAAAAACCAGTCACTCATATGAGAGATTCAAAATTGAAAGCAACACATGAACAAACAAGACAGACAAACAAAAACTCTTAGACACAACAGCACGGTGGTTACCAGAGGGAAGGGCAGTCGGGGAGAGTAAAGGGTAAAGGGGGTCAAATATATGATGACAGAAGATGATTTGACTTTGGGTGGTGGGCACATAATGCAATATACGGATTAGAATTATACACTTGAAACATATATAATTTTATCAACCAAAGTCACCTTAATCAATTTAATTTTTAAAAAAGAATATCTGGGCAAGTGTTCATCACATGAACAACGACAGTGTTCTAAACCCCACCTGATCCCTCTGTCCAGGGAAGAGCAAGGTTCATGCTCTTCTGCCTCAGATGTCTTCCCATTCTCCTCCTCCTTTCCCAGGGCATGTCCTTGACTGCTCATGCTATGGCCAAACCCACGCTCTTCCCCACCAGTGGCTATCAAACAAATAGTTAAACCTGGCTTTGAGAGAAAATGGGCATTGCTGTCAGTAAAGTTAGACTCAGCCATGGAGCAACAGTGAATAGCTTAATGTTGTCCAGGCGGGGAGGCGGGGAGGCTAAATGCAACACTCCCAAAGATGAATCTTTTTGGCTCAGAATGGAGATCAGGCGGGGTCTTTACGAAGAAAGAGAGAAGTGAGGGAGAATTCAAATAATATCAAGTAAGGATGTTCTGCATGCAAAAGTCAAACAAAAGCACACTCTCCTCCAAGGCAAGGTTTACTTTTATGGAGACATAAGAAATATTTTGACAGGCATTAAAATGGATGGTATTCTCTGACAGGAGAAAATTTTTTTAGCGTTCAACAGTGTGGAAGAAAAAGAAGAAATGTAATACACCAAAAAAAGCAGAAAATTTGGAAAATTGTTATCTGGTTAGCAAAATGCAGATGGAATTAAACGTTTAGCACATACCTACTAATAACGCACATTTTTCATGAAAAATGTGTATTTCTAGCTTTTCATTTTATGTCTCTATAACTTTTTTCTCAGGTAAATATTAATTCCCTCTTATTGACAATTTCACCCATTATTGCAGAGATCAGAAGCTTAACAGTTGTTCACCATCTTTGCTGTTGTTCCTTGTTTATTAGTTAGTTGGGAAGAGGAGGGACTGTAGCCAAAATGCTTTTCAAAAGAAGGGTTGAAATCATTTAATTTCTAGCAGGAAATTTCCTGGAGTTCTTGCTTTGCTGTTGCTACGTCACGTGGTGTCTGCCAGCTAGAGTCAATTATGCAGTTTCTAGGCAGAAAAATGCTCGCATTGCAAGGAAATGTCTAAGCATCCCATGAGGTAACTCCAGTAATGTGTGTTTTCATCACTCCTTTGTGCTCTTAAAGGTACAATTCTCCAGACTTCACATGTTTTCCTAAGGTACCCCTCTGTATGTTAAATCCAAAATTAATGATTTCTCCTTAAAGGTACAGTGTTACTATAATTCATACAGTTTAGGTATACTTTTAAAATGTATTTTAAGCTACTTGAAATTATTCATTATGCTTCTGTTAGAGTCCTAAAAATATCTAGTAACATCTGATTATTTCATCTGAGTTCACTTGTGGAAGGGTGCTGCTGTTCTACAATGTACCTATTTTTTAAAGCCAAGAATTAATGTAAGTGTTTCTAATGACTAACAGAGATGGGATATTTTATTAAAATATCTGTCATACTCACAATAAGTCTAGGATTATATGGACTGATTTTATGAAACATACAAAATATTAAAATGATAGAAAGCAAAAATGACCTACTCTAGTTCCAGCATTCACTTTGTCTAAAAGCTAAAGCATGATCAGTGAAAATATCATTCCTTTTTTTTTTTTCCCCTCTGCAAACCTGAAGATAGAACACGCCTTTGGATCTGGCCAAATGCCTGTTTCTCAGGTCTCCCAAAGATAAGTGACTGTAAGGTGCTTGGATTCATAAAGGAGGAGAATATTGTCTGTAAATGATAGCTCAATAAGCTTGATTTTTATACAAGGTGAAGGGAGAGAAGACCAGTAGTGCTGAACAAAAGAAAAACAAGGAACTTGTCACACCTGTAAGTGCACCTAATGATCTATTGGCTTATAACTTTTTAAAAAGTTTGTATTTATTTATTTTTAGAGAGAGGGGAAAGGAAAGAGAAAGAGAGGGAGAGAAACATCAGTGTGTGGTTGCCTCTTACGTGCCCCCGACCAGGGACCTGGCTCGCAACCCAGGCCTGTGCCCTGACTGGGGATCGAACTGAGAACAAGCTGATGATGATGGGCGACCCTTTGGTTCGCAGGATGGCGCTCTATCCACTGAACCACACCAGTCAGAGCTGGTTTATAATGTTTTTAAAACCTTCTTTTACCTCCCTGAGGCGAACACCGGCCACCTAGTATAGCACAAAATCAACTGAACAAAGACGACAAGTGAGCACAGCCTTCTTCCTCCTCCTCCAAATGAGCCCTGAAACTACAGAAGTAAGAAGAATGCAGATGAACAGCGGACTTCTCAACAGCAGTCCTGGTTGCAAGGGGACCAAGGCATATTCTCTCCAAAGTCTTGAAGGAAAAGCACTTTACATCTGGTCAAATTCTCATTTAAACGAGAAAATACATAAATAAACAAACAAATAAGAGGGTATGTGCATCAGTTTTTCCTGCAGCCATAACAGATCAACACGAACTTATCTGCGTACCGCAACAGATATTTGTTCCCTCACAGTTCTAGAAGTCAGAAGTCTGAGGAGCCTTAGTTACTCTCTCTGCTCTGGGTCTCACAAGGCCAAAATCAAGGTGTGGACTAGCTGAGCTCTTAGCCAGAGACCCTGAGAGGAATCTGCCTACGAGCCCATGTAGCTGACTGGTGGAATCCAGTTCCTTGCTGTTTCAGGACTCAACTCCCTGCTTCCTTGCTGGCTGCCAGCTGGAGGCGCTCCTGAGCTCCCAGGGGCCCCTCTCCTGTCTTTGAATGCGGCCTCCTGCATCTCAGAGCAAGTCGCAGTCCATGACCTCCTTCCGACTTCTCTGCAGCATCTTTCTTGCCTCTTGTCTGATAAAGTGATTTTCCTTTAAGGGTTTGTGTGATTGTATTGGGCCCACTTAGATAACCGAGGGTAATCTCTTCGTTTTAAGGGCAAAGATTAGTAACCTTAATTAACGATATATCTGCCAAGCCCCTTCACAGCAGTACCTAAATTAGTGTTTGATTGTGTAGTCAAAGGACAGGAGGCTTGGGGAAAATCTTTAGAGTTCTGATCACCGCAGTGTAGTAAGAATTTTTTTTTTTTAAACATTAACTCAAAGAGATATATGAAGCCCTATGTTCATTGCTGCATTACTTATAATAGCCAAGATGTGGAAGCAACCTGGGCACCCTCGATAGGCAATTGAATAAAGAAGGAGTGATGTGATATATATATATACATACACATATATATATACAACTGAGTGTGTGTATGTGTGTGTGTATATACAATAAAAAAAGCAATAAAAAAAGAATGAAGAATGAACTCTTACTATTTGTGACAACATGGATGGACCTAGAGGGTATTATGCTAAATGAAATAAGTCAGACAGAGAAAGAAAAATATCATATGATTCCATTTATATGTGGACTTTTAGAAGCCAACAAAATAGAAACAGAGCCACAGATGCAGAGAACAAGTTGATGATGTTGCCAAAAAGGAGGGGGTGAACATATAAAACCTAAACAATATTTGTCCCATAAAAGTCAAAGTTGAAAATACATTTTGAAAATACATTCTCTTACAATAGTAAGAGAAACACATCCAAAAGATGTGACAGGAGAAATAAAAAGGGTGAGAAACCAAATAATTTGTAAAGATTACTCTTGTCTGAAAAATGGGGAGTTAAGCTCACAGAGCAGAAAATGCATACCTATAAATAATACAAAAAAGAAATTCTGGACAATATGAGGATAATTGGTGGAGGTGGTACACACAGGGGACAGGAAAACACACTAAGTACATTTTATTAGGGACAAATAAACAAACAAACAAACAAAATAAATAAATAAATAAATATCAATGAACATTGGTATGGGTTATAGGTTCATAGCCACCATTATGAGCCAAAAAATAGAATGTAAAATGTTTAAATCAGTAGAAAACTCACCACATAAATGGAGTGTAGGTATGAAGGGGGAAATATTTTTAAGCATAATAAATGAAAAATACAATGGCAGTGATAAGTCCTAATATGGTAGTATTACAATAAATATAAATTAATAAGCTCACCAATTAAATAACTGAAATTCTCAGGTTGGGTTAAAAAATAATTCAATGATATGGCTTTGCTTTCAAAAGACACCCTTAAAATGAAAAAAACAGAAAAATTAAAAATAAAAGGCTTATCTCAATCAACTAGGCTAGGTTTACTACAGAAACAAACATCAGTATCTCAGAGACTTAGCATGATTGTACAGTAAAAAAGATGAAAAGTTTTATGTGTTTAGAACACAATTTAAATTTCTCACATTATTTTTTCAACAGCCATTCATGTCTTGCTCATGCCATGTGTACAATGTGGGCCAGCAAGAATTCTGCTCATTAAAATCAAGGACGGCACTGACAGCCCAATTCCCGGAAATCCACAGAAATCTAGGCAGTGAGATTGGCACATCCTGCTGCCACTCTCCCAACCATCCTCCCCTCCCCCACGCCTCTCCATGTACCAGGGCTTAGCAAATCATGTTTAAGACAGGAATGTACTTGGGGATAAAAATGCTCAGCCTTTTACAAAAAGAGAGATGTCATGGTGGTATAAGACATTCTTCCTTTTTATCTGTCCTTGTCGGCAATGAATTAAATATCTATCTGTGAACAAAAGCACTTTGGTGGGTATTGTGGGATCTAACACCATATGCTAAAAAAACCAAGAAGTCTCACCCACCTGTGTGTCTGGTAATAGGGAGACAGACGCCCGCTCAGATGGAGGAGCCCGCTGAGCCCCTTGTCTCTGCAGTCAGGGGAAAAGGAGCTAGAGATTGTTGACTTGTGCAGATACCCAGACATGAAAGAATTTACATAAGTCCACCTTCTCTAGGGCCGATCCCAGCACGCCTTTGGAGAAAAAAATACGGCTCTAGCCCCTCCAACCAAAGGAAACACTGCCAGAAGCTGGTATAATTGAGGGGTAGGAGCCTCTGGGAAGTGGGGCTGGGGGCAAATAATGGTGTAAGCTAGTGCCCTGGCTACCTCAGTGGTGAGGGATGTGGCTAGAGAAAACCACTTCCTCTCCAGTGACACCCAGAATTCTGAGGCAGTACCTCCAAGACTGAAGGGAAAGCAGAGACTGGGAAAGAGGTAGGTAATGAACATAGTTGCGGGTGACTGCGCCTCACCAGAATCAGGGAGTATCACCCCCGAGGGTCTCCCTACCAGGTCTGTGAGCACCCCCAAACTGCGAGTGCTAAAGCCATACACACACACACACACACACACACACACACACACTCTCTCTCTCTCTCTCTCTCTCTCTCTCCCTCTCTGCAGCTGACTCCTTGTGCAAGTTTCTGTGTGTGCTGTGAGAGAGCCCCAGCAGGCAGGGAGTGCCCTCCCAAAAACAGACCCTGATCCCTGAACAAAGAGAAACTACAGACTTGAGCTGTAACAGCCTCACCCTGGGGAAAACAAAAGAGAAGTTCCCTTTCGCCAGCCTGGTGGGATGTGAAAAACAGAAAACATAGAATATTAAGAACGTTGTCATAAAACGAGCAAGAAGAGAGAAGTAGGGGTACCCATACGCAACCAGAGAAAACCTCATGTAATACCACCCCCATCTAACAGAGTACCCCACCAGAAGGCAACCAGCAAAGATTTCGGGAGGTGTCTAATATTTCTTATGCCAAAGCAGCAACTCAAAACTACAGTTCAACATAATATTAAAAAGAATGTATGATCAAAAAGAGGTTTTTAGCAAAGAGAAATTATTTAAAAACAAGCCACACAAAGATTTCAGAACTAAAGAGCTCAATGAATGGAATTAAAAAAAGCAATACAGCACATCCGCAGTAGAGCAGAGCAAATGTGAGTGAGTGAGTGAGTAGGAGGACAGGAAATGTGAAATAACCCAGTTAGGGTAGAACAAAGAAAAAGTGAAGAAGATCTTTGTGCTCTACGGGATTTCACCAAAAGGAGAAATAGGAAAGTAATCAGGATTCCAGAAGAAGAGAGAAGGGAGCAAAAAAAATTATTTATGGAAATAATAGCTCAGAACTAGCCCTACCTGGGGAGAGAACTAGACATTCAAATATATGAAGCTAATACATAATCCCGTTATCTCAGTGCAAAAAGACCTTCTCTAAAACGTGTTAAAATAATGCTGTCAAAATTCAAGAATAAAGAAAGAATTCTAAAAGTAGCTACATTAAAAAAAGAGAGAGAAAGCTGTTACCTACAAAGGGACACCACCACCACCACCCCAAGCTACCAGTGGTTTTCTCAGAAGAAACATCAAAGGTCTGGGTAGAATGGAATGACTTATTCAAAGTGTTCAAAAAATAATAATAATAACCAGGAACACTAAATCTAACAAGTTCTCCTTCAGATATGAAGGAGAAACAAAAACTTCTCAAGACAAGCAAAAGCCGAGGGAATTCATCACTAGACCTGTGTTGTCAGAAGTGCTGGAAAAAGCTTTTCAAGCTGAAATTAAAAGATACTAAAGACCAATATGAAAACATATAAAAGTGCGGGGTGGCCTTCTGTGGTAGGGACTCGGTGGTGCAGTTTTCTTGAACAACTGAGCTGAATGTTCTAGGAATGCCCTTTATGCAGCTTGTGTCAGCTCTCTTTTTGTAACTGGGGTTTGGTTGTGGTTGGCGCGTTCATTGGTGGGCTCTTCCCTCAGGCTAGCTGCCTGAGAGTCACAACCCTTACCACATCCTGTATGTTTTTGCGCAGGAGATGCCAGAACAAAACAAAATCCACACCAGGGAAAATATCCTCTGATTACCCCATGATATCAACAAAAAAATGAGCTAAGATTAATAAGGGTGGAAAGAGCATAAGAATATTATACAAAAGGAAAAAAGAAAATGAGGTGACTCATGGAAAGAAAAATTATTTTGAAAGGGTAAAGAGAGGAGAAATAATAAAAGTAGAAAGTAGAAACAAAGCAAAGAAAAGGAGAAAATAAAATTTAAATAAAATAGGGAGGGAATAGGGCAAAACAGAGTAAGAAAGGGAAGAATACAAGATAAGGTTTAAAAAAAAAAAAGTGAAAAAATAGGAACCAAATTGAAGAACTACTAGTGATATCCACACAAATGAACCTCCGCAGTCAGACACACAGGTCCGCCCCCAGCACACATGTGCCCCTCCCGTCACACTGTCACCCACAATTTCTGTCTCCATACACTCTGCCCCAGCCGTACAGGAAGGCTCCAATGTCTCTGTTCCCCTCTGTTTCTCTGATGATCACCATCTAGTGGGTGCAGACTGGTGCCTCTGTGGCCGACTCCCATCTCCCCGAGGGCTCACAACAGGAACATCTTTCCGTGGCTCACTGGCCACCGGTTGTCTTCTTTGGAGAAATGTCTATTCTTAATTGGATTGTTTCTCATTGTATCATTAAGTAATATAGTAAGTATAATAAGAAGTGTTATACATTTTAGTTACTCATCCAGAAAGAAAATGTTTCCCTTCTGGAAGCTGTCTTTCACTTTCCTGATGGTGTTCTTCGAAACACAAACATCTTAAATTTTGAAGAAGTCAAATTAACCTACTTTTTCTTTTGTCATCTGTGCTACTGGGGTATTGAAGAAGGTTTGGCCAAGCGGGGTCATAAAGATTTACTCCTGTTTTCTTTTCATTGTTTCATAGTTTCATATCTTATACATATGATTAGGTATGATCCACGTTGAGTTCATTTCTGAGTGTGGTGTGAAGGATGGAAGAATGTGCTATCCCAAAATAGGCCGCTTTGACACACTGATCGTTTTGACCTGTAGTCACAGGGAAAACAATTGCAGCGGCGCAAGGCTCTCTCTGAACTCCCTGGGTCTGCCTGGAGAAAGATACTCCAAGAAACTCAACAGTTCTCATCCCCTGCTGGACATCTCCGCATCCAGCGAGGGGACTCGCTCACTCATCAGAGGAGAGGATGAGAAGCCAACCCCGCATCCATGCACTCTGTCGCACACTCTCTTAGCTCAAAGCGAGCTTTCTAAGGGCCCACTCATTTTTCCTAAAAATCATTTCCTCTGCCCCAAGAGTCGTACACCCCCCTTTTTTCTGTTAAGATGAGATTTCATCCTGAATTCTAAGCTGCCTCAGGACTTACTCGTTTTCCCAGTTTCTCCCATCTGTATGAGGGGTATACATGCTAATAAACTTCTGCTTGTGTTTGTTTTGTTGATCTGTCTTTTATCAGAGGGGTCTCAGCCAAGAACTCAGAAGGCCAGAGAGAAAAATATTTTCCTCCCATTATAGGTGTAAGGAGAGTGTTGAACTTCAGTCTTTGGCCTGTGCTCCTGTCGATTTCTGAGTCAGTTTCTATGGATTCCTTTCTCTCTGGATTATGGCTCACATTTCTTGCTTTTCAGCATGTCCAGAAATTTTTTGTTGGCTGCTCGAACCCTGTGACTGTGCGCTGGGAACTGTCTTTGGTCCCTCGGCAGCACGCTCTGGCACCAGAGGGAAGCTGCCTGAGTGTCCTGCCCTCAGGTATCCGTGGAGGCCCAGCCCCCTGTAATTCCTCACCACTGACACCTAGTTCCTAACTGGTCCTCCGCCTTCCTCCTGCTCCCCAGCCCCCTGGGCTGCTGGGAAGACAGCCTAATCTCAGCCTGCTCGCTCTCTGTGCACCAGGGTTTGAGCCAGACCCCTGCGCCTGCAGCTTTGGGAACCGGATCCCCTTCCTTGTGACAGGTCATTTGCACCCACCAGGCTAGTGCCCCGCCCGGGTCTAGTCGTATTCATTCCGTGGTGCTGCTGTCACCACACCACCCACGTGGGCCCTCTCTGGATGGACAGTGGCTCTTGTCTGACCCAGTCATACCTGCCAGTCACACTTGGACACTGTTATTTGTGAACTTGTCACTTCAGGGCCCACTCTTCAGAGACGGGCAGACCCTTGCTATTCTTTTAGGCAACTGGAGGCTGAAATCATTTCTTACATCTCTACATTGCTCCTCCTTGAATCACAGGCAGAGTAAATTCTTTTTCTCATCAGAAGAAGTCTTAATTTGAGGCCCACAGAGAGCCCCAGGAAAGTGGCTTTAACCCTAAAACTACCAACTTTCCTCACCTGCTCTACTTCAACTGTTGAGGTCTGCCTGGTTCCACCTGGACAGGACATTGTGAGGACAGTGACGACAATGGAATAAAGACATGAATGCTTAGCGTTAGTGCAGAAAAACATATTGTTTAATTTATAATCTAATTTAACATTGTATATTCCTGACAAGAGACCTGCGAATTTGCCAAGATGTTAACACAAAAACTGAAGCCTGCACTTTAAAAAATTTTTAAATTTTTTTTGTTGAAATGTAATATTCCAACAGTAAAGTGTACAAATCTTAAATGGTCAGTTTGATGTATTTTCAAAAGGGAAATCTACCGGCACAATCGCCTGCTGTAGCAAGTCATGGATCATAACCAATGTATTGACTGTTTTGACTTCTGTTACCAAAGATCAGTTTTGTCTGTGTTTGAAATGGATACAATGGAGCCCAGCATGGAGTATACATTCTCTTGTGTATGACATTGTCTCTCAACATCTTATCTCTGAGAGTCATCCATGTTTTGTGTAGCAGTTTCTTATTTATTGATTAATACATAGAGTTCCACTTATAAATATATCACATTTTATCCTTTCTATTATCCCAGACACCATAGGACATAAGATCTTAATAAATTAAATAAATTATGCAGTATCATTTGCATAAGCAAAGTTACCATGCAGAGATGTATCTGATCTTCCACAAAGAAGATGGAAAATATTCCCTTTGATGAGATTTCTTTGGTAGTTTTTCAAGTTTACATGTAGGAATCACATCTCTTAGCACCAAGAGAAACTGGCATGAACTTTTAAAAGTACCGAATAAAGCCCTGACATATATATTCACCCAAGAAAACTGAAAATGATACCCATTAAAAGATGGATGCTCAAATGTCATTTACTCAAAGCAGTTTCTTTATAAGTAGCCAAAAATTAGAAAGCAAACAAGTGATCAGTAGCAGACTCTGGGTAAGCAACTGTGGTATATCTATATGGTAACTACTGCTTAGCAATATACAGCACACAAAAAAAAATGCCAAAGAGGATAATAAGAAAATGCAATAGACAAGAGATCTGATGGTGGCTTCTGGACTTCGAAGGTTCCAAAAGGCAGCATCGCTAAGGTAGACCACATTATCTGAGGCTTCGTGGTCGCGTCGTCAGCCTGCAGAAAGAGCGAGTGTTGGTCCCGGCGGCTGAGGAAAGCCTGGGGCCGTCATCCTGGGACTACGGCGCCCCAGTCGCGCCCCATCCCAAGCCCTGCCTTCACTAGAGTCACGAATTTCCCTGAACCCGCCACCCTGCCCTGGGACAGCCTGTACCAACCTACGCCCACCGTTTGCACATCACAGAGTCAGCACCAGGCCTTGCTACAGACCTTCTGGGCTCGAGGCTGAAGTGAGTAAAGAATCAGCCTGCCCTCTTCACTCGGGTCCTGACTCCCCCAGGGACAGCGGGGCCTAAAGGACCTGGTGGCAGCTCCGATGCACAGGAGGGCCCGCACCCTCATTCCTCCGGCCTTAGGGAGGGTCGCAGACAAACATCCGCCCTTTCCCTTCTCTCCCAGCCTCGTACCTAGCAGCACACGGGGCTCTCGGCATGACGGTCCCGGCCCTGCCCCATCCATTCCTGGTCAGCTGACTCTGTCTCCCGAGTCACCTCTGCTCAAGGCAAGGTCCCTCAGTGGCTCAGGATCTGGGGTCTGGAGGAGGCTGGTCACCAGCTGATGCACCGGTCACCTCCTTCTACCCTTCCTGTGCGCCTCCTTAAACAGTTCCTACTGTTGGCCTGACCCCTGACTGGGCCTTCTGAAGCC
>PVJD01017069.1:0-18723 GCA_004026545.1 Mormoops blainvillei
TAGATAACTTGAAAAAAATAATTTATTTTAAAAATGTATTTATAATTTTTTTTGCTTTTATTGTTCTAATGATGCTATTTCATTGACTTGTTGCTTTTTTATTGTATGTTTTCCATTACCATTTATTCCCCTTATATCCCCTCCACAATCACCATGATATTGCCCATGTCCATGAGACCTTTTGTCTTTTTGCTCTAACTTTCCACCTCCTAAACCACCCTATAGCTATCAACCTTCTCTCTATCTATGAGTGTGTCTCTAATTTTCTTGTCAGTATGTTCATCAGATTCCACATATGACTTAAATCATATGGTATTTGTCGTTCTCTGACTTAAGCTTATTTCACTTAGCATAACATTCTCCAGGCCCATTCATGCTGTCACAAAGGGTAAAATTTTCTTCTTTTTCACATCCAAGAAGAATTCCATTTTGTAAATGTCCCATAGTTGTTTTATCCATTCATCTACTGGACACATAAGCTTCTTTCATTTTTTTTTAAGAAAGTTATGGAAAACTTGCAAAAGTTTTCATTCATTTTTAAAGTATATTTTTACTGGTTATAGAATTATTAATTTATCTTTTCTCTTTTGGTGTTCTAATGGTGTTAGTTAATTGACTTTTGTCTTACATACTTTATGTCAAGAGGTCTGGAATTATTCTTATTATTCTCCCTCTGATGTAATGTGATCTGTCTCGCTCTTTCACCACACAATACCTTCAAACTTTTCTCTTTAGTTTTAATTTTCAGGTGCTTATGCATGATATATCTGTGTGTGTGTGTTGTTGAGTGTGTGTGTATGTGTGCGTGTGTGTGTGTGTGTGAGGGAGAGAATTTATCATGCTTGGTGTTCTGTGATGTTCTTGAATTTATCACTTAGAAAGCTTTCAGCTGTTACCTTTTTCAAATATCTCTACTGCCAAATTCTCTCTCTCTTCCTTCTTAGAGTCTAACTACACATAAATTAAATTTTGATTTTGTCTCAAATTTTGAAAAATTGGATAATCTTTTCTCTCTATGTGTGATTCAATTTGGATATATTCTATTGCTATATCACAAAATTTAGCATTATTTCTGCTCTATCCAGTCTAGTAATGAGCCCATCAAAAATATTATTCAATTCATTTCTCTTACTGTGCCTTTCCTCCAGCATTTCTATTTGATTTTTCCTAATGTTCCATCTCTTTGTGAAAATTACTCATCTGTTCATGCATGTTATACATGTTTTTCATGTATAGCCTTTAACTTATTATCGCAGTCATCTTAAAATCCATCTCTATTAGTAGCACCTCCTGAATCATACTTGAGTCTCATTTTATTGACTTTTTTCTTTCTCTATAATATTTTTCTCTTATTATTTGACTCATTTTTGTTAAAGGTGGAGAGTATGTGTATAATAGTAGAGAGTGAGGTAGATAGTATACATTCCAGAGCACATTTCTGTTAAGTCTTCTGTTAAATCTACTGTGGGTGATTAAATTAATTTAGTTATGACTTGAACTGTGTTTTTTTTTGTTATTTAATTATAGTTCACCACAATATTTAAATAACTCCAGTTTAACTTTGTTACTAATGTGTAAATTTGGTTGATGGAAGCTTTTTTTTTCACTCCTATACTTCTACTATTAGTTTTAGGCTTCACCTGTGAGCTAGAGCCTTAGAGAGGACCTCTTTCTTTCCCTGCACTCTTGCTCATCCTCCAGAGGTAGTCTGTTACTGCTTGTTACTCTGTGCTTGTTGATCTGTGAGACAGGAGTTGTTTGGAGCACTTTCTGTTGCACTAGTTCAATATCAGACTTTAGTTCTCTGTCTCTGGTTCTTGGGGGTGGCACTTTCTTAAAGATCCTTCCTATCTTACCTGTGATACCAAACTTTGCCTTGTATATTGTATCTTTAATATATATTTATTGTGGGAATGCTTCTCTTTCTAACATTTTATAAACATCCAAAGCCAAAAGTCCTGACTTCTATTTGAGGTTGGCAAAGGGGAGGAAATGAAGGTATCTGCAATAGTATAAACAATAAAATAAAGCAAAAAAGAAAACTAAAATACCTAAGCCTATAAAATAGAAACCTAGAATGTAGTTAGAAATTTATTCTAGACATACATGCAAGGAAATATGGTGATTTGGACAAAAATTGTTGTGATACACTGATATAATTGGACATATTCTGGATGTATTTTGAAGGTAGAGTCAACAGAATTTCCTCACTGAATGTATAAGAGGTGTAAGAGACAAAGAACAGTCAAGGATTTCTCTTAGAATTAGTTTTGAACAAGTAGAAGGACAAAATTAACATTTATTAAAATAAGTGAGCTTATGAAAAGGCTTATTTTGAAGGAAATTTTGACAGCATTTAGAGTAGGAATATTATGTTTGAGTTGTGCATTGTTTATTCAAGTAGGTTCTCAAAGGATATAAGAACCTTATGTTGAAAGAAATCTTGGTTGTATGTATACATTTCATGATTATTAGAGTATTGATAATTTCTAAATCCCTGAGGTTAGATGTGATCCTCAAGGGAATATTTAAATATCAAGAAGATAACAGGTTCTAGGACTAATACCAGGATGCCAGGACATTTAAATACGAGGCAGTTGAAAAAATTAGAAATTGCTAAAAGAGACTCAGTTGGACAGGCCATAAATGTAAATAGAAAACCATGAGTAAAAACAAAACAAAACAAAACAAAACAAAACAAAACAAAACATGAGTAAGTTCTGGATTTAAAAAAACATTTAAAGGAAAAGAGGTAGATTAGCTACATCAACTCCTGCTTGAATGATGAATAAAATGAGGATTGAAGGCTGACCAACATCTTCGATTAAGCAGGAGAGGGTGGAATCTTGTTCATAAGTGGATATTTCACTTTTGATAAAGATGGAAATATGTCATACGTTAAGAGAAAAGACAGCAATTATGTAGTGCAGTTGTTCAGAGTAGATAGTTGCAGTAGAACCATGTGTGTTGTGTGTGTTGTGTGTGTGTGAATGTGTGTATACATGCAAGTTAAGAAACAGATCATCAGTAGGTAGTAAAGACTAGAAATACACATTTGTTGATTTGTGAAACAGTCTTCTGGATGAGTGTATAGGTTATGAAATTTGTCAGATTTACAAGCACGTGAACCTTCTGTGTGTTGTAAGTTAGGTAACTGTCATTGAAAAGAACTTTGGCAAATCCAAATAAGACTTTATGAATAAATAAGTTAATTGTTCTCAACAAAATGTCTTACGAGGAGCCTATATTGAACTGTTTCCATCATTAACAGAATCTGTTTTCTGTTCCTTGAATCTGTGATGGCTTTGGGACTTTCTTTCGCCAATTGAATAGAATAGAAGTAAAAATGTGTGAGATGTCAAGAAGCTTGCAGCTTTCACTCTTACTCTTTTGGAATACAATACTATTGCCATGTGAAAACTATCATTAAGTCTCTTTGAGCCCTGACTGGTGTGGCTCAGCGGATTGAGCACTGGTCTGCAATCCAGGGGGGTCACTGGTTTGATTTATAGTCAGGGAACATGCCTGCGTTGCAGACCAGGTCCGCAATAAGAGGTACTTGACAGGCAACCACATATCGATGTTTCTCTCCCTCTCTCTCTCCCTTCCCCTCTCTCTAAAAATAAAAAAATATATTTTTAAAAAAGTCTCTTTGAGGGTGGGTGACTATGTTGATACTGAGGCACAGTCATCCAGTAATGTCACCTATATGAACCAGTGGAAACCAGATGGAGCAATGATAAGTCTATTCAGTTGGATACAGATAAAATTTTCAACCCACAGAATCATGAGCAAATATATTCTTGTTGTACCACAGATGTAACAGGAGCATAAAGAAACAACCTACCCAAATAAACTATTCTTAAAAATAGCATTTCAAGAGTTCCCCTACAAGACAGTCTTGCATGATTGAGCAATTTGTTGTACTTAATATGAAGTGATGATTACTCATTGGCAAGCTCCCAGTGTCCTCACTAAACAGGTTTTGGTGTCTGTAATACATGCTCTTGTAATAATCTATACTCACAATTTCACATCACTTAGTTGTTGTTGCTGTTTACTTCTTTCTCCCAAAAGACTGGAAAAACAAATCAAGAAAAAGTGAGTCTACCTTGTATATAGCTATATCTGCTGTCACATAAACAGTGCCTGGTACATATCACATGAATAGTATCTATTAAAACAAGGCCATCAAAGAACTTGCACAAAGGAGCCATGGGCAAAGCCAAAGGGACATAGAATTGAGGGCAGGAGGTGGGGACGGTTGAGGCAGGGGAGAGTGGTGGTGGGGAAATGGAAACAACAGTACTTGAACAATAATAAAAAATAAAATTAGAAAAGAAAGTTAATAGAATCATTCTTTTCTTTTTTTCTTTTTTTTTCTGGGTAATTTCAAAGAAATATTTTATTTTATTTTTGTTTTGATTTTTTTGATTGTTGTTCAACTAGAGTTGTCTCCATTCCCCTCCTTACTCTCCCCCTGCCCTACCGACCACCATCTCCCACATTCAATCCTCCCCTCCCCATGTGGTCTTTGTCCATGACCCTTTATACATGTTACCTGATTTGATGCTTTCCCTTCTTTTTCCCATTATCCCCCTCTCCCCTCCCCTCTAGTCACTGCCAGTTTATTTATTTCCGAGTCTCCATTTTTGTTTTGCTCACTTGTTTATTTTGTAGATTAGGTTTCACTTATAGGTGAAAACATATGGTATTTGTCTTTCACTGCTTGGCTTATTTCACTTAGCATAATGCTCTCCAGTTCCAGTCATGCTTTTGCAAAGGGTAGATTTTCCTTCTTTCTTTCTGCTGCATAGTATTCTATTGTGTAACTATATCAAAGTTTTTTTGATACACTCATTTACTGATGGGCACTGAGGCAAAGAGATATTTTAGAATTTATTAGTTTTTGACCAACTTATGGTTTCCTAGCTATTTTTTATCACTGAAAATCCCATGTCCTCAGAACCTATTCAGTCTTGTTCAAGCCCAGATGATTAGACATTACGAATACCAGACTGAATAAAAAAAAAAATCAAAGGTATTTTGAGAGGACTTCTCTATCACTAGAAGTGCATAACTAGAGACTGGTGATTACATTACAATCCAATTATTAGATATTTCTATGTCTATGAGGATGTCAAAGTCTGAATGTGTAGTTCAGAGTTCTGGGTAGTTATTTTAAATGGTTAAAACTTGGCCTACCCTAGATATTGTCAATCAATATCTCGATAAATAAAGCTTGTGTTTCTACCTTTTAACATGCTGTGTAGGTTAGTCTGAAAGTAAACTAGAATTTGAAAATCAGAGTTCAACATTGGAATAATGATGTGAGAATACAATGGAATCACAACAATGTAATCATATTATTAGTGAATGTAGACTAACTTCTTTGATTGAAAGAGATAAATAGAGAGAAAAATGAATTAAGCTTTGGCCCACTAATAACCTTTTGAGAATTTGCGATGTACTAGAGCCTGAAGAAAGTGCTATATTTATAGTCTCTGGGGATCTGAGATTTGATGAAGTTAAATAACTACACCCGGAATAAATTGAATCTACATTTTACAAGCCTTAGGGATCAGCATAAATAAAAAGGAGGAACATTGTATAAAATTTTGCTAGAAAGAAGATAAAATAACCTACATTCCAGAAATTTTAAGCAGAAGATGGAATAATAGGAGATTAGAAAATAATCAAGTAATATTTTCAAAATATTTTGACATTGCTCACTTGGAAGTCAACAACACTAGGTTAGGAAGAACTGGAATTCACAGACAAGAATAATATCACTGGATGTAGAAACCAGTCATGAGTAAATGAGAAAAATCATATCATCAAATAACAGTCTTTCCAATATTTAGAACTATTATTATGTTTTTCCTGTATCTTCTCTTTTCCAGGTGAAACATCTACTGTTGTTTTATTACTATTCATATCACTTGGTGTATAGCTCGTTATTGTCATCTTCAAATAAATAGGTCTCTTTTGACTCATTCTAAAATGCATGCAGCAGGCTCTTTCAACTGGATGATTTTAATTACACTCCAGCTCTGGGATATACTCTTGTATTTTTGTGCTATTAATTTACATTGAATCTCTTAAATTGAACTTCTAAATCTGTTATCTCCTTCTTATGGTGCATATCTCTATGTCATATAATTTAATTTCTGAGGTAATTTCTCAACTTTTTATTTTTTTCAAATCCATAAGAGTCTGGTATACTGATATCTAAGAAGTGGATAGAACCCAAATCAGGGTAAGGCCCATAGAAATGGAATAGAATTTGTAAATCTGAGAGTAAGTTTGAGACTTAATTTATACTATAAACCAATATTTCAAAAATTGCAGATAATTGAGAAGTTTAAATGTAAAAGTTGCACTCAGAAATAGATGAAATTTTAAAAAACTGGAAGGGGAAATGAGCCAATTATTTCCTAAACTGGAATTTAAGTATATTTTTATATTTTCTGCTAAGTATAATAGCAAAGCAAGACCAATAAATTAGATTACATAGATATTAAATTAATCACTAATTATACCACAAAAATTCTGCCGTAACTAAAAGAATACTATGAAATTAAGAAAATGTTTTCACATTTAATGGCATATAATACATTGATATCCTTAACATAAGCTGAATTCTCATAAATAAGTAAGAAAAATAAAAATAATCCCAAAGGCTGAATAATGGGAACAGACAATTTAAAAAAAAGAAAAGAAAAGGAGTTGATGAAATATGGAGCAAGAATATTGCCATGTTCATTTCTATGCTTCCACCAGCAAGATCAAGACTGCAATGTACAAGGCACTCCATTAACATTTGTTAAACAAATAGATGGAAAATGTAACATCTCCCTTTTT
Organism: Mormoops blainvillei; assembly: GCA_004026545.1. Lineage (NCBI taxonomy): Eukaryota > Metazoa > Chordata > Mammalia > Chiroptera > Mormoopidae > Mormoops > Mormoops blainvillei. The sequence goes on from PVJD01017069.1 coordinate 6,865, forward strand.
ATAATTTTAATTTTTATTTTTGTCTGTATTTTTTATTGCTCTTCAATTACAGTTATCCCTATTTTCCCCTATTACTCTCCCTTGCCCTACTCTCCTCCCTCTCCCACATTCAATCTTCACATCCCCATTGTCATTGTCCATGAGTGCTTTATACCTGTTCCTTGACTTGACCCTACCTCTTCTTTCACACATTATCTCCCTCCTTCCGCCTCTCTGGTCACTGCCAGTTTGTTCTTTATTTCCATGTCTCTGGTTCTATTTAGCTTCCTTGCTTGTTTTGTTCGTTAGGCTCCACATATAGGTGAGATCATATGGCATTTGTCTTTCACCACCTCACTTATTTCACTTAGCATAATACTCTCTAGTTCCATCCATGCTGTTCTGTAGGGTGAAAATGAAAATAAAAAGGTAATATTTTTTTTACCTATAGTATTGGCCAACTATTTTAAATGATACTAGCTAATGTTGGCAAGGTTACAGAAAAATAGAAAAATAACTATTCACATCCATTGCTACTGGTAAGGTAAAAACTACAAGAACATTTCTGGAAAGGAATAAGGAAAATAAACCTTAAATGATCTTTTTAACCTAGAAAGTCAACTAGGCAAATAATCATAGATGTTACAAAGATTTATCTAAAGTATGTTCATGTGGAATTTCGAGAATCCAAGATAGCGGAAGAGTAAGTGGAAGCTACACTAACCTCCTCCCAGGACAAATCTGGAGTTAAAACTAAATTAGAGAAAGCATCCTGAAAAACCAACTGTACACTACTGGAGAGAAGTCTTATAACCAAGACCAAACAGAATAAACCACTTACCCACAATGAGACTGGTAGAAAGTGCAGCAGAGATGTGAGAGGGCTGGCTGGGCTGACATGGTGGCAGCTGAAGTTCCAGAGGGTTATCTCAGAAGCTCAGTGTTTCCTCCTGAGAAGTGTGGGCTCTAAACCCCAAGCAAGTCTCTCCAGCTTGCAACATCAGAGTTAGAAAGGAACCCAGAAAATATCTTGCTGTGAAGACCAGCAGGATATCCATCTGCTAGGGAGAAAATGCTGGAGACTCAGAGAGCCTCTTAAAGGGCCAACACACATTTTGTTTGCAGACACTTACCCTGGGCTCTCGCAGAAGGAAGGCAGAGTGGACTACAGACACTTGAGGAGAGTCCGGGCTTGCTGGCCCTGGAAAGAACTGAAAGAACACCACTGGGATTCCTGTGCTGAGTCATTCTCCACATTACAGAGGCCATCTTTCTCAGGCAGAACACTCATATCCAAGTTACATAAGCCTGAGGTGAAGCGATATCCCACCCACAGGAATTACTCTGCTACAACCTGTGGTGCTTAATATGATCACAGATTGATTAGTTTAACAACTACTGTGGAAAATAAGAAGCAACCAAATTATAATACAAAAAACAGACCCCCAAGTGAAAGAACAACAGAATTCTCCAGAAGAAGAAATAAATGAAATGGAGGCAAGCAATTTATCAGATAGAGAGTTTAGAGTAATGATTATAAGGATACTCAAGACCAAGGAAAAAAAGACATAGAAAACATAAACAGAGCAGTCAGAAATAAAGAATACAATATCTGAAATAATTCCACTGGAAGGAATAAAGAGTAGGTTAGATGAAGCATAGAATCAAATAACTAATTTGGAAGACAAGGTAGGAAAAAACACCCTGGAAGAGCAGCAAAAATAAAAATATAATTTAAAAAATGAGAAGAGCTGAAGAAACACCTTGGATGACATGAAGTGTAACATCTGCATCATGGGAATACCAGAAAGGAGAAGAGAGCAAGCAAGGGGTTGAGAACCTATTTGAAGAAACAATGACTGAAAGCTTCCCTAATCTGGTGAATGAAAAAGACATACAAGTCCAAGGAGCACAGAGAATCCCAAACAACTTGGACCCAAAGAGGTTTACGCTGAGACACATCACAATTAAAATGACAAGGTTTAAAGACAAGGAGAGAATCCTAAAAGCTTCAAGAGAAAAACATGTAATTACCTACAAGGGGGCACTGACTAGACTGACACATGATTACTCAGCAGAAACATTTCAGACCAGAAGGGAGTGACTTGAAATATTCAAAGTGATGAAAAGCAAAGACCTATCACCAAGGATAATTTACCCAGCAAGGCTATTATTAAAAATTGAAGGAGAAATGTGGAGCTTCCCAGAAAAGAAAAAAACAAAAGTGGTTTGTTAACACCAAACTAGTACAGCAACAAATGTTAAAGGACTTTCTTTAAGAAGAAGAAAAAGAGAAAAGAAAAAGAAAGAAAAAAGTCTAAGAAAAAAATGACACTACATACATATATATCAATAATCACTTTAACTGTAAATAGCTTAAATGTCCTAGCCAAAATGTATAGGGTATCGGAATGGATAAGAAAATAAGACCCATATATATTCTGCCTCCAAGATACCCATCTCAGGTTGAAAGATACACACAGGTTAAAAGTAAATGAATGGAAAAAGATATTTCATGCAAACGGAAAAGAAACAAAAACCCAGGGTAACAGTTCTTACATTCAACAAAATAGACTTTAAAAACAAGGCTATAGTAAGAGACAAACAAGGACACTAATAATGATAAAGGAAACAATCCAACAAGAGGATATAACCTTACTAAACATTCATGCACCCAGCATAGGAGCACCTAAATATGTGAAGCAAATCCTGACAGACACAAAGGGAGAGATCAACATAAATGAAGAAATAGTCAGGGATTTTATTTCCCCTTTGACTTCAATTGATAGATCTTCCAAACAGGAAACCAACAAGGAGACGGTGACTTTAAATGACACACTGCATTAAATGAGTTGAACAGATATCTTCAGAGCTTTGCACCTCAAAGCAGCAGGATATACACAGTTTTCAAATACACATTTAATGTTTTCTAAGATAGACAATATGTTAGGATATAAAACAAGCTTCAATAAAATTAAGAAGATTGAAATCATATCAAGCACCTTCTCTAACCATAATGCTATGAAGCTAGAAGTCAATCACAAGAGGAACACTGAAAACCATGCAAAGACATGAAAGCTAAATAACATATTATTTAACCATGAATGGACCAACAATGAAATCAAGGATAAAATCAAAAGATATGTTGAAACAAATGAAAATGAAGATACAACAATCCAAAATCTGTGGAACACTAGGAAAGCAATACTAAGAGGGGCTTTCAAAGCATTACAGGTCTACCTCAAAAGAAAAAGCTCAAAGAAACATTATAACATTACACTTAAAGGAACTTGAAAAAGAACAACCAATAAAGCCCAAAGTGAGTAGAGGGAAGGAAATAATAAATATCAGAGCAAAAATAAACAAAATAGGGTCTAAAAATATAAAAAAAAATCCATGAATCCAAAAGTTGGTTCTTTGAAAAGATAAACAAGGTTGACATACATTTAACCAGACTCATCAAGAGAAAAAGAGAAAGGACACAAATAAATAAAGAAATCAGAAATGAAAGAGGAGAAATAACAACAGACATCAAAAAATAATACAAAGGATTGTTAAAAAAAAAGTATGAACAACAATATGCCAATGAGTTGGACAACCTGGACCAAATGAAGAAATTCCTAGAAACATGCAGTCTTACAAAACTAAGTCAGGAAGAATCAGATAATCTGAATATACAGATTACAACTAGTGAAGTTGAAACAGTAATCAAAAAACTCACAATAAACAAAAGCCCAGGACATTATGGTTTCAAAGGTGAATTTTATTAAACATTCCGACAAAACCCTACACTTCTCCTTATCAAACTATTTCATCAAATTCAAGGAAGGAAGGCTCCAAAACTCATTATGAGGTCAGTATTATTCTAATTAAAAAATCAGATAAAGACATGACAAGAAAGAAAAGTATGGGCTAATATCCCTGATGAACATAGATGCTAATATCCTCAACAAAATATTAGCAAACTGAATACAGAAATGCATAAAAAAGATCATACACCATGATCAAGTGGGATTTATTCTGGCAATGCAGGGTTGGTACAAAACTCACAAAACTATAAATGTGACTCCCCACATAAACAAAATGGAGGATAAAAACCACATGATCCTATCAATAGATGCAGAAAGCAGCATTTGATAAAATCCAGCACTGTTTTATGATAAAAACTCTCAGTAAAGTGGGAATAGAGAGAATGTACATAAACATAATAAATGCTATATATGAAAACCCACTGCCAGCATCATACTCAATGGGCAAAAACTACAATCATTCCCCTTAAGATCGGGAACAAGACAGGGATGCCTGCATTCACCTCTCTAATTCAACACAGTACAGAAGTCCTAGCCACAGCAATTACAAAAGTAGAAGAAATAAAAGGCATCCAAATTGGAAAAGAAGAAATAAAACTGTCTTTATTTACAGAAGACATAACACTGTATATATAGATCCCCAAAGATTCCACCAAGCAATTGCTAGAATTGAAAAATTAATTCTGTAAAGTAGCATGAGACAAAATTAATATCCAGAAATCAGTTACATTTTTATATGTCAATAACGAACTAACAGAAAGGGGAATTAAGAAAAAGAATCCCATTCAAAATTACTTCAAAAAGAATAAATTACCTAGGAATAAACCTAACTAAAGATGCAAAAGACCTGTGCATGGAAAAATATAAGACAGTGAAGAAAGAAGTTGTAGAAAATACCAATAAGTGGAAGCACATACTATTTTACTGCGTAGGAAGAATTAACATCTTTAAAATGTCCACACTACACAAAGCAATTTATAGTTTCAGTGCAATTCCTATCAAGTTTCCAATGACATATTTCACAAAAGTAGAACAAATATTTGAAAAATGTATATGGGACTACAAAAAGCTCTGCCTTGAAAGAGCGAATCTGAGACAAAACAAAGTTGGATGAATCATGCTACCTAAAATCAAACTATACTATAAGTCCACAGTATCCAAAACAGCATGTCACTAACATAAAAACAGACACATAGGTCAATGGAACAGAATAGAGAGTCCAGAAATAAACCCACATCTATATAGTTAATTAATATTTGACAGATGAAGAAAGTACCTACAATGGGTTACAGATAGTTTATTCACAAATGGAGTTGGGAAAATTGGACAGATACATGTAAAAAAATGAAACTAGACTCTTTTATTACATCACAAACAAGAATAATTTCAAAGTGGATCAAAGACTTGTCCTGGCTTGTGTGGTTCAGTGAATTGAGGGCCAGCCTGAGAACCAGGGGGGTCACCAGCTTGATTTTCAGTCAGGGCACATGTCTGGGTTTCAGGCGAGGCCCCCAGTAGGGGGTGCTCGAGAGGAAATCACATATTGATGTTTCTCTTCCCTCTCCTCCCCCCTTCCCTTCTCTCTAAAAATAAATAAATAAAATCTTAAAAAGAAACCAAAATGGATAAAAGACTTGAATGTAGACCCAAAACCATTAAAATCCTAGAAGAAAACATAGGCAACAAAACCTTGGATATTGCTAAATTTTTATCAGATATATCTCCCCAGGCAGGGGAAACAAGTAAAAAACTTAACAGGTGGGAATACATCAAACTAAAAACTTTGCACAGCAAAGGAAATCATCAACAGAATAAGAATCAACCCACTGAATGGGAGAACATATTCACTGATCCATCTGATAAGGGGTTAATATCCAAAATTTATAAAGTACTTACAAACCTCAACACACGCACAAAACAAACATTCCAATTAGCAGATGGGCAAAGGACCTGAACAGACACTTCTCTAAAGAGGACATACAGATGGCTAATATACATATGAAAAGATGCTCAACATCACTAATCATCAGGGAAATGTGAGTTAAAATCATAATGAGATAGCATCTCACACCTGTCAGAATGGCTATCATCAATAAATCAACAAATAACAAGTGCTGGAGTGGATGTCGAGAAAGGGGAACACTTTTGCGCTGTTGGTGGGAATGCAGACTGATGCAGCCACTGTGGAAAACAGTATGCAGTTACCTCAAATACTTAAAAATGGATCTACCTTTTTACCCAGCAATCTCACTTCTGTTAATGTATCTGAGTAAACCCAAACCACTAATTTGAAAGAATATAAACACCTCTGTGTTCATTGAAGCATTGTTTATAATCACCAAGATATGGAAGCAGCCCAAGTATCAATCAATAAGTAGATGAGTGGATAAAACAAGTATGGGACATTTACACAATGGAATACTACTTGGTCATAAAAAAGAATAAAATTTTATACATTGCAACAGTATGGATAAACCTGGAGAAGTTTATGCTAAGCGAAATAAGCCAGTCAGAGAAAGACAAACACCATGTGATTTCACTCATATGTGGAATCTAACAAACTGAACTAACAAGCAAAACAGAGAACTTATAGATGGGGAGAAGATAACTGCTGGTGGGTGAGGGAAGATAGGGGGTGGAGGCATTAAGCAAAAGGAACATGGACTCATGGACATGGAAAACAATGTAGTGATTGCTGGGGTGAGAGGGAAATAAGGGGACTAACGGGTAATGGAAAAATACAATAAAGATTAAAATAAAAGAATAAAATTGCATATAAAATAAAGTATGTTCAATGCATTATATGAGCATATAGTGTAAGATAATTGATAAATTACTTAAATGTTCAGGTATAAGGGTTTGATTAAATTAATTATGGCAATTTATAGGTAGGATATATTTAGGAATTAGGCTTCTATAATCAAAAATATATAAGAATATGTAAAATACTAAGTTTATAAATGAAAATGTAGGGTAACAGTGTTACGGAAAAATGAAACAACCAGACACTGAGGGGTTAGGAGCACGATCTTTATTTACGTGTATGGGCCCAGAGGAGACAAACTCCAAATTCTGAGCCCAGAATAATAGCCCCGCATTCCTTTTATGCTGGGCTAAGTGGGGGAGGGTATTGGGAGGCGTAGTATAGATTTGGTGCGAAAAGGGCTTACAGAGGTGGAGAGAAGTATTTACATCATAAGTCAGGGCAATTAGCATTTCATCTTTGGTATCAGCCTTGATTCCCTCTACAACAGTAAGAAATATTATTTCTAAACCTTATTGGTTTTAAGAAAATGGTGAGTCCTCATTACTGGAAGGCTTTTGTTTTGCTAAGCACCTTGACTGGAATGATTATAACCACTGGGGTAGCTGTTGAGACAGAACTGAATTACCCTGTGAAGTACATGGATACAGAAGGTGAAATTATGTTGGGAAAATCCTGAATGGAAAAATAAAAAAAAGCTAATAAGAAACCGAAGAAATAAAAATTATATATGCCTTTCTGAGCTTGACAAATAAGGAATTTTAGGATTTGGAATTTATGAAGTAAACTTAAAATTGTTAGTTCTATGTATGTTTTCTTTTGAGGGAGAGGTGTAAGAAAGGGCAGTGGAATGCAGGGTGTGATATATACTCCCTAGTCTGTCTCCACAATATCTTCAATACAGTTGACATTGCTTAATAAGGCTTTTGCCCAGAAAAAAGTAAACAAGAATTAAAGGACTTGGACTTTCAATCTTCTGATCCAGAATCAGACACTTTATCCATTAGGCCATGTGATCAGTTGGTGTTAACAGGCTTTTTAGAAAGAAAATCCAATTGCTGAAAACTGATACTGTACATTGTGTAATGATGAAAGGACAGCTGTCTCTTGGGCATAAGAAATTATTTCAAAATATAATATCCCATATTTAAAAAATGATATATGTGGATTTTATTTTGTATGTGTATTCACCTGTGGTGTGTGTGGGGAAATAGAGGGGCAGGAGAGAGAACTGGAAATACATACACAAAAATATTAAGATTGACTATTATTGAGTGGTAGGTTCTTATGATGTTAATTTTTTTTCTTTAGTTCATCTGCATACTCCAAAGTTTTTACAATAAAATATTTTGCTTTTTAAATCAGAAAGATACTCATTAAACAGGTGGAGGCATTATCTAATGTTATCATTTAATGCCTTTCTGGTCTCCTTTCTCTTCATATAAATACCTCGGAAATACATATTCAGAACAGTTTAAAAAACCATGGAATTAACGTTGCATAAAACTTATCATGATATATTTTGAGCATTTTTCCCTTTTTCAGGCATGCCAGTGCTTAAAATCTTCCAAACTAAAAAATAAAAATAAAAAATAATAAATCACTCTTTTTACAGAGCTATTGGCAAGAAATGCCTGTTAATTTTCCCTTCATGGTGGCTATAGTTAGATTTCAAAAGGATAATGACACTAAGACAGATATACCTTCATCTGGGGCAAATGATAAATCATTTTTAGTCTACCAAGCCTAGCAAAACATAAATAAATACTAAGAAAGCAGAATCTCTACAGTAGTGTTCCAAATTTATTTGTGATGAATAAACAAGTTTATTTTGTTTTTCAATTCTTTTATGCATAAGTTTATTTGTAAAATACAATAACATTAATTATTAGAAAAATATTGATTTATTGATCCTTTTCACATAACCAGAAATATAAAGTAAAAAGTTGCCAAAGCATTAAAAATGTAAACCCAATTACCTTATTATTAGGTTGAACAGTTATTTCTCTAGAAACAACATTTACTAAATTCTCTCTTATTGATAATTTGGGAGTTTGTCTGTGGGATTTAGGAAGATCTGAAAACTATACTACAACCAGCACCACAATTTTCCCAGAAACTGTGTGTGTTTAAGAGCATTGAACATTTTTTATTCTCTACAGAGGGCTGAGTGGAAATTGTCTTAAATTAAGGTTGAATGTTTTTCAGGCTGACTTTCTTGAAAACTGTGAAGAGATAATAGAAGAAATCTTCTGCCCTGGTAGGTTACCAGATCATTTATATGAAGGCTACAGGAATAAACTAGATGACCTCTCCAGATTTTTTGCAACTATAGAATTCCAGGACATGAAATTAAATTTTACATAAAAGCATACTTTCAATTTATATCTGGATATTCTTGGATTGTTTGATATGTTGATTAGAATAGAGCCAGAAGTTGTGGTTTTTGCTGTGATGCTCAGGGGCTAGTTACCAACTCATATTGCCAGATTTATAAATCTTTCAAGGGCTTCCACCATTTCTTCTAAATCAAGTCACCAAGGCAATATTTTTCTCAGTGTCATAGCATGGACTTTGGTAAGCTATAAGTAGATGTAAATAAAATGAATATGTTGAGGACTCTAGAGGTATATATTTTCAAAAGAAAAAAAACTGAGGCACATTAAAAATTTTAGTTTATTTGGGCCAAGATTTATTTAAATCTGCTGGCAATCTATCAGTTAGAAAGGAGATCTGAGGAGCTGTACAAAATTAAGATATTTATGTCAGAAAGCATATAATAATGGTTTGGTGATGATGAATTCCTTTAGTTTTTTTCTTGTCTGGGAAGCTGTTTATCTGCCCTTTAATTCTAAATGATAGCTCTGCTAGATAAAGCAATCTTGGCTGTAGGTCCCTGCTTTTCATGACTTTGAGTATTTCTTGCCAGTCCCTTCTAACCTGTAAAGTTTCTTTTGAGGAATTGGCTGCCAGCCTTATGGGAACTCCCCGGTATGTAAATAACTGCTTTTCTCTTGCTGCTTTTAAGATTTTTTCTTTATCTTTAACCTTTGGCATTTTAATTACGATGTGTCTTGGAAGGGGTCTCTTTGCATCTATCTAGTTTGGGACCCTCTGTGCTTCCTGGACTTGCATGTCTATTTCCTTCACCAAATCAAGGGAGGATTCTTTCATTATTTTTTTCAAATAGATTTCCAGTTTCTTGCTCTTTCTCTTCTCCTTCTGCAATGCAAATTCTCCTTCTATGATGCAAATGTTTGTATGCTTGTAATTGGCCCAAAGTCTCCTTACACTATCCTCATTTTTGTGCATTATTTTTCTTATTTTTGTTCTGCTTCATTGTTTTTTGTTTCTTTATGTTCCACATCACTGATTGGATTCTTAACTTCATCAACCCTACCATTGATTCCCTGTAAATTGTTCATTCCTGTTAATATGTCTTTCATTTCTACCTGTCTCTTTTTTATGCTGTTGAAGTACTCACTGAATTCCGTGAGCATCCTTATAATCATCGTTTTGAATTCTGCATCTGATAGATTGCTCATCTCTATTTTGTTTAATTTTTTCAGGGGTTTTGTTATTTTCTTTCATTTGGGCCATATTTCTTTTTCTCCTCATTTTGGCAGCATTCCTGTGTTTGTTTCTGTTTATTAGGTAGAGCTGCTAAGACTCCTTAACTTGGTAGTGTGGCCTGTACTGTCCAGTGGCATAACCTCCCCTATCACCCAAACTGGGTATTTGAAGTGTGCCATCCATGTGAGCTGAGTACACCCTCCTCTGGTAGTTGAGCCTTGATTGCTATTGGTTCATCTATAGGTGGGATTTACACAGGCCAGTGAGCTACATGGACTGTCTGTGACCACTGACAACCAACCTCCATCTTCTGTAGAGGATTAGCTGCCAGGTATAATGTGCTGCTGCTCATAAATGGTCTGTAGCTGTGCACTGGGTGCACAGGCTTTGGGATTTCACAGGTTGTGCAGGCCAAGGTCAGCCACCATCTGTGTTCTGCCTGGGGCCACCCAGTGTGAGCTACAAAGCAATCTTCAAGTGACTGCTAATTCTGATGGGCTTGGAGGTTCCCATGTGGAACCAAACAGTGATCCAAAGCTGTCTGCTGCTAGTGCTGGGCCTGGGGGCCACTTAGCCAGAGGTGTGAGAGCTGGGAGTTGACCATAAGTTGGGTGGGATGAAGCCTCAGGTAAACACCAGGGTATAGCAAACAGTGTAAGCCAGATTAGTAGTCTCAGAGGTGGTTCCTGCCTGACTGTTCTGTGGCTCTGTCAGGGGAGGGCTCAGAAAAGACACAATGGTCTCTGCCTGCCTTTCTGCCTGAGAGACAGCTGTCCCCCAGCTCTCACCCTGATGCCAACACTTCTGTTTCTCTCCATATGCCACTGGTGTCCTTCAATCTGATGCCCAGGTGGTTCTGGAGTTTAGAGGGAGTGTGTCTGAGTAAGTTCAGCACAGGCACATTAAGAGGAACTTCCAGGGAGTCCAGTAGTTTTTTTCACTGACTCAAATTCCTCTGGTTTTTACCACCAGAAGTTATGGGTACTTATCTTCCTGGCATTAGTACTCTGGCTGGGGTTCCTGGTTTGGACCTGTGACCACTTGCACCCAAGATATTTGTCCCGAATTTTTATCCACCGCAAATGGTTGTGGGAACCCTCCTGTTCCATATCTCTGCAAACCCACGTTCGTAAGTCTCCTACCTTTCTGGATTGATGTGGTTTCTTTAGTTCTGTAATTGTTGGGCTTCCATTCAACTAGATTTCTGAAGGTCCTGAGTGTTGGTTGGTTCATGATTTAGTTGTAATTTTGACATGGTTGTGTGAGGAGGTGAGGTGTGTTTATCTATGCTTCCATCTTGAACAGAATCAATTAGTCTATATCTTGATTGCGGTAGTTGTTACATGAATTTACTCATGCTTATTTTCTGGTTCTGAACAAACTATAACCAGAGGCATGGATACAAGAAACAAGATGACAGATGTCAGAGCAGAGGAGGCAGGTGAGGGGTTGAATGAAAGGAGAGATTAGCCAAAGAACATATATGCATAGCTCATGTATACAGAACAGCGTGGTAATGGACAGAGGGAATGGGAAAGGTATGGGTGGTGGTTAGGTGGTCAAAGGGGGAGAAAATGGGGACATCTGTAATACTGTGAACAATAAAAATATATATAACTATTGGGAAAAATTGGGTGAAGGGAACATAGTACCTCTCTGTACCATCTTTGCAACTTCCTGTGAATCTATAGTCATTTTCAAATATTTTTGAAAAGAAATGGTAATAATATATGT
>PVJD01017070.1:0-18722 GCA_004026545.1 Mormoops blainvillei
GAGAATAGCAGTAGAACACAGGGCAGTAACAAGACACCACAAACACCGGGGCTTAAAGGAGATAGAAGGTTATTGTTCTCCAGAATAACAGCCAAGGAAGGCGGTCTGAGGCCGGTTGGCGTTTAGCGAAGATGTTGGGACCTAGGCTCCTCCCATTTTGTTCTGCCCTTGTCCCCCTGGCTGAGGACAGCTCACTACCATGTCCACATTCCTCCCTCGGAAAGGATGGAAGAGAAGCAGAGGCATTTCCCGGGGAGGGCACTCTTTAGAACTGCACAGGGCAGTCTTGCTCATTCCCATTGGCCTGGATGTAGTCACATGACTTCATCTAGCTGCAAGGGAGTCTGGGAAATGTAGTCTTTAGCTTGGATGAGCCTGAATACCAGCAGACTCAGCCCCACACATCCCTGACATATGCACATCCTCCTGGCTCTCTCCCAGGTGACCAAGGGCAATCCTCAGGCTCTTCTATCTTTTGCCCACTCCAAATCAATCTTGAACCAGCTCCTGTAAATTCAAGCTCCTAAATTTCTTCAATAGTCAATCTCTTATTTTTATTCTCGCTGATCTCATAGGCACAAAGGCATCTGGCAGTCATTTTCCTATCAGGTGCCCTCCCTCTAATAGCTTCCTTTCAATCAATACTATACCAGGCAACCAAATACTCTTCCTAATCCATTGCTCTAATTATGTTATTCCCCTGCTTAAAACACTCAGTGCCTCTGCACTGCTCTTAAAATGAAATCTAAACTGCCCAGCAGGACTTGCCTCTGCATTGCCAGCCTCATCTCCCGCTCTCCATCGTCAGCTGCCCCAAGGTCCAGCCAAGGGAAGGGAAGACAGTGAGGAGAAAAGAGAACAGAAATTTACTGAGCACCTTTTGTAATCATCATTGCTATGGCCTGAAAGTTTGTGTGGCCCCCAAATTCATATATTGAAATCTAACCCCCAGTGTGATGGTATTTGGAGGTGGGGTTTGTGGGAGGCGACTGGGTCATGAAGGAAGAGCCTTCAAGAATGGGATTAGTGTCCTTATAATAGCAGGCCCAGGAAGCTCCCTTGCACCCCTCTACCTGGTGAGAACACAGTGAGAAGATGGTCATCTACGAGCAGGGAACGAGGTGTTCACCGGACACTGCATCCGTTGGCACCTTGATCCCAGACCCCCAACCTCTATGTGAGACACAGATGCCTGTCGCTTAAAAGCCACCCGGTCTATGGTACTTTGGTATTGTAGCCCAAACAGACTGGGACTGTCATCGCTGCAATTTATTGTTTGCCCACGGGGGACCAGGCCCTGTTTTCACATTATCCTTACAGTAAACGTGCTGGCTCTTGAGCTGACTCCTGGATCTTAGCTCCTGGGCCGTACCAGTCGGCCTTACCTGACTGTTTCTCCGTAGAGATGCCGAACCTCCTGAAGCCCCGGAAGATCCCCTTTCGCCGAGGCCTTGAGCGTCCGTGGTAGGAAGCACCAGGATCTTTTAGAGGAGTTGGTGGGCACCTACTTGCAGGTTGGAGAGGCTGGGATTGAAATGGGCTCCGCCAGCTCAGTGGCTGCTGCCAGGACGCTGGCTGGCTGAGTGCAGCGCCACCTCCTCATTCCTGGAGACGTCCGAAGCGAGCAGCAACGCCCGGCCTGTGATGGCAGTTCCCTAAAGGGGGACGGACCAAGAGCAAAATCAGTGGGAGCCCTCAGAGGGCACACCTAGCACGGCTGGATGCCCTCCGGGTGTGGTCAGCGGGGCCCGACCGGTGTCGCCAAATCTCATTCAGAGGTTCTCAGCTGATCCAAAGGCCTGCATCTGGTCACAGACCCAGAGCTCTCCCACCGCCCGTGCAGATCGGAGCCTCCCTGCCAAGCTCCTCCAAAGGGCTCTGAGGTCATTTACTGGCAACCTGTGCCTGGGGGAAGCGGTGTCCCCACACCTTTCGGGGTCAGCTGGACACAGGCTCTCTGCTAATAGCAATTCCGGGGACACAGATACCCCCAGAGCTTTGCTGGAGGAGGGGTTGCCTTCTGGGGGGTCAGATAATAGAGTCATATGACAAAGGAGGGGACTTCTGGCTTTGCCACCTACCTTGTACTCTAGCACAGGGCTCTTCGTTTCTGATGTCTCAGTTTCCCCCGCAAAACAGAGACAGTGCAACCTGCTCTGTCAATCAAACGGATACTGGGAGAACCAAGGCCTGTTCCCTTCCCCTCCCCGCACTCCCATGCACAGATATTTATCAAGGGCCTGCTACGTGCCACCCCAGTTCTGGGCAGCCTGGGGTACGTGAATGAAAAAACCGACAAGCATCGCAGCCCTCGTGGGGTTTACGTGAGAAGGGGGGAGCGTGCACGGTGCGTAACAAGCAATAAGTAAGTAGCGTCTTAGTAATTAAAATGGCAATAAGTGTGCAATAGGGAAAAAGAGGAGAAAAGAGAACCAGGCAAGGGAGGTCCAAATTACAGAATGACAAAGGACCCTAAAGATGTTCTAGTGCCATGGGTGTCAGGTATTCTGGCCTCAGGGTTCCTTTACATTCTTAAATTTTCTTGCTTATGTGAAGTCTGTCAGTTTTTACCGTACTAGAAATCACAACTGCAAAACATTGAAAATATTTACTTATTTAAAAATAATGATGATAGCCCTGGCTGGTGTGGCTCAGTTGGCTGGAGCGTCCTCCCATGCACCGAAAGGCTGGGTAGGGGTTCGATTCCCCGTAGGCGCACATACCGGAGGCAACTGATTGACGTTTCTCTCTCAAATCAATGTTTCTCTGACTCCCTTCCTCTCTCTCTAAAATCAATAAACAGATTTGAAAATAATGATGGTAAACCTGTCACATGTTCACAGGAATAACATTTTTAAATGAAAAAGTAAGCATATGTTTTAAAACCACAAAATATCCGTGTGAAGGAGGGTGTTGTTTACATTTTTGTAAATCTTAAAGTGTGGCTCAGCGGAAAGCAGGGTTCTCATATCTGCCTCTGAATTAGCCTTTGCTGTCTCACATGTTACAGAGCCTCTGGGAGATGCCACCGCGCCCCTTGTGAGAGAGCAAGAGTGGAAAAGGCAAGTGCCACCTATGAAAGTCATTTGGACCTCGCAGATACCCAGACAGGGTCTCAAAGGCCCCTCGGATTCCTGGCCCATGCTCTGACAACCGCTGCTTTGATGTATCCAATCACCTCACTTTTCAGAGGAGAAAACTGAGGTTCCTCGTGGGACAGGCGATGTGAGTTTCTGCGGTGTCTCAGCTGGTCAGCAAAATGAACTGGGGCCCAGCCCCATGACTTCTTATCTTATAACCCAGGATTCTCTCCCCAGCATAATATTTATTTGTTGCTTGATTTTTAAACACCAAGCAAATGCCCCCGCATTTAATTATACTCAGAATGAAGCCTCAACTTGTGAAATAAATATGGTCCGAGCTCGATGGCCATGCACAGCCAAAGGTGAGAGGCGCGGGCCCGAGGAGCACGGCTATCAATGGCGTGTTTGTCAGTCTGTCTCCCTCTCAGGGCGGCGGCTTGCACAACGCTCCTTTGTGCTTCCTGAAAGGCCTGTGTGTTTTAGGAGTAGCGTTCAGTTCACTGACCGGAGTCATTACAATTACGGTAAACATCCCCTTTGATGAATGGGACAGAGGCGATGGGAGCTGAATCCTGACGGGCAGACGGCAGGTAATGAATGAGCTGCTCGAGGCTGGAGGTCACGGTTGGACGAACATCCCACCTTCATCCCACGAACAGGTGAGTCTGACACACCTTGACCTGCAGTCCCAGAAGGCACCAAGTCTGCTTAGTCAACAGCCAACTAGTGCGAGCAGGGCAACCCCCACAGTTGAAAGACCAGAGGGACCGAGCCGCCAGTGGTCACCGACTACTTTTGGCTCCTACTCCAGGAAGGAATAGAATACGCTTAGTGGGAGCGCGGTCTGAGCAAATGGCACCTCCCGCCAGCTCCCCAGGTGTCGTGGACGTTAGTCATCCCGATGGTATCAAGGTGTAGAAAGTTCTGACAGGGTCTGGAGTGAGTCACTTGTCCCCATCAAAGGCCGATGAGACAAACAGAAACGCAGTAGAAAAATCAACATGGTTCATTCACTTCACTCAATGGGCCCAGCGGGGGTTGAGCAAGAAAAGGTTTCACTACCAGGAAGGCTGCGCCCAGCTACCGGGGCCGTGGAATGGGTGGGCATCTCGCGACCCTGCCCAGGACCTGTTGTGTTAGTCCCAGTCTCTCAGGGTGGTCCTCCTGGTGGGATATAAAGATGTAAAGCCAATCACAGGGCGGGGGGTGGGGGGTGAGGCCGAGGGGTTTCTGGAGAGTGGGAAGGTGGAGGGGATGTTGCCAGTGAAGGAAACAGTTTGCTCTTGGAAATAGGAAGACCGGCTCCAGAGAGGTTAATGTTTATTCTTCGAACAAACAGCTTTAACGAAGAACGCATAAGGTTTTAGTGGCTTATTTTAGACATTTAAAAATAAAATATGCCCTGACTGGTGTGGCTCAGTGGATTGAGCACCAGCCTGTAACCAAAACAATAAATACTTATTAAATACTTACTATATGACAAGTATTTATTTAGATAGTCCAGTTACACAGTAGTGAACAAATCTAGACATTTTGGAGATCATAAAATAACTGGGTTGGTAAGACTTTATGGCCATTGAAAATTTGAATTATTAAATATTTACCACGTTTCTTGAAGCTCTGGAGTAAGTTTAAGATGTTCAATGTACTATATTCTATAAAACAAAAAATTTATTTTCACGTCTCCTCTTTCAGATTTTCAGCTCTCACCGATGTTGGCCATAGGGCAACCCTATAATTAAGCACACATGGAAAAGTCTGGGCCTGTGCATCCTGTCTGACGACAAGGCTAGATGCTAACGCCAACCTAAAAGTCGTCGCTTTAAAATCTGGAGTATTATATAGACAAAAGTTAGAATATGCAAATGATTTTATGCCATATTTAATGCTAACATTAAAAAGTTTAAAAGGGCCATAGGCTTATTTCTATTGAAATGACATTCGAATACCCTTATGTCTCTCACCGTGAGAATCTGACTCCCTTTTTAGTGACGCTGGCCCATCACTTACAATTAGGGGCATTCGCTGATCTAAGGTACTGATCTTAGGTTCTCTGCGTGGGGTCAGTATTGTGGATGTGGGTAAGGTGAGGAGCTTTGCGTCCGACCCTGACTGACCCAGCTCCTGTCCACGTTCCTGCGTGTCCTGAAGGTTGGGGTCCCTTCCTCAGTTTGCTGCATCCGTGAGCCCACGCTCCGCCGGAGTCAGAGTGCCATTTTCTCCGCTGGTGCGATGCGGTGAGTGCAAAAGTGCTGGCTTCTCAGCAATGCACGTTCCTGCTCCCCTTCACCTCCATTCCCCCCGCAGGTACCAGGTGCCCAGGACACGGGAACAGTGGGCAGAAGGAAAAGTAAACCTTAGTACGATGCCATTACACCGTACATTTTACAAGGAGATCCCTGTCTTGAGATAGAACACTTTTGTTCAGTGGTTGCTTTGCGGTGGCCTCAGACTTCCCAGGGCACACAGGGATTTCAGGAGAAACCTCAGGAAAGTTGGGCAGCTGAGCTGCCTGCCGACACAGAGGCCGGATGCCAGCAGGGCTCACGGACTCAGCTTGGCCCCCTCCAAAGACCATATAAATGCCCTGGGAGCTCCATCACCCAGCCCCAGGGGAGATGGTGATCGCTGAGCTCCGCAGCTTCTGAGAGTCCTGAATCGCCAGGCCCCAGGTGGAGCTGCACCCACGCCTGCTGTCACATCAGCAAAGCAGAGCAGGTGACTTGCGTGTCCCCGTACACGCTGTGCTTGACCAGAGACCCAGTTTATCCAGGCAGACAGCTCCCAAATGCAGGCCAGCGCCAAGCTCTGTGCTTACTTCCTGTTTGTTATTTTTTATTTTTTTAATCCTCACCCGAGGATATGTTTTCTGATTTTAGAGAGAGGGAAAGGAAGAGAAGAGGGGGAGAAACATCAAGCGGTTGCCTCCCGTGTGGACCCAGACTGGGATCGAACCTGCCACCCAAGCATGTGTCCCGAGCGGGGATGGAACCTGCAACATTTTGCTGCCCGGGACGATGCCCAACTCGCTGAGCCACCCGGCCAGGGCCTGCTTTTTATCCTTAATCCTATAAAAGCTTCCTGCCTTCTGCCCCATTTTGCTGCTCTCCGAAAGGAGACTGCCTACTTTGTGATGTGTTAAATGAAGTTCGTATCATCTAAATTGCCTTCTTTAATAATTTTTAACAGGAACTCTGGGGCCTGTTAAAAGATGAACCCGGCATATAAAATGTTTAAGAGTTTATCTGAGTAAAAGTTCATTTGAATCTGGCAGCACCAAACCAGAAGTGGTTAGGGGCGCTCCCCGACAGACCCCAAGGGAAGGGGCTATTACAGAAAAAATACAGAAGCAAAGAAAGGAACTTAACGATTGGCTATAACGGAAGGTCTAGTTGGCGCTTTCTCATCGGTTGTCCTTAGCATTATGACTTCCTAACCTTGAGGTATCTATAGGTTTGGCTTTTGGTTTGCTGACGTAGGCCACCAGGAAGGTCACCTCAGTCTAAAGTCCTTCTTGTTTAATTGACTTAACAGGCCCAAGCTTCCCAATTCGGGATTAGAAACCTACACAAACTTAGTGATAGGACCCCCAGCCTTAAAGGAAATAGTTGGCCTAATAGCCATATTTGAGCAAATGTACAGTACGCAGGTATATTTTTTATCTTTACTTTTTTACAACTGGATATTTTAGTGTGTGTTATGCTAGTGTGTAATTCAATTCAGTGTCAACCTAGTAGACATGAAATGCTCACCCTGTACAAAGGGTGTGTTCTGGTTTAGAGGTATTTTGAAGGCAGCCGGGCCGCATGGACCCCTACATGGGGCAGGTCTGGGCTCCACCACTCCCTAGCTGTGTGACCTTGGGCCAGGCGCTGAGCCTCTGTGGGCTTCAGCTGTAACACAGGGATCATAGCCCACGCCACAGCGATGCTCTGCGGGTCAGTAGCCACCTTGACTCTCTGTCTGTCTGTCTGTCTATTGCCTATCTCACCACCTGTAGACCAGGCCACATACACAATGCTTTGGCACAATCTGCTGGAAACATAAACACGTATTGGCTACACCACAACCACAAAAATTGCATCTTATGCTTTTGTATAAAGTAGACTTGTTCGCTTCCCTGCGGTGAGAACCGGGTAGAATATGAAAGTTGGAGAATCTAGTACAATGCAGTAAAAATGGGAAACTGAGGAGAAATGGAAGGCATCATTTTCTTGCCTTCATTCTGTGCCACTGCTTTGTGATGGAATGTAAGTGACTTCGAAGCTCAGTTTAATGGCGTCCGGTGGTGGGCTGAATCGACCTCCTCTGGTAGGTAAGAGCGTGCGGCCCCGTCTCTGAGCTGCCCAGTAACTGCGCATCCTGTCTCTCACTCTACGACATGGAACTCGTGTCCTGAGCCTCCCTTTAGGGCTGTGGGGAGATTAGAGGCAATGTTTGCTGAGAGCCAGGAGAAGCTGACGCTTGCAGTGAAGCCTGTTTCTTCCTTCTCAGAAGACCTTCATTAGGTTGTGTAAATACGGACCGGTCTCCTCTTATTATTATGTTTTGCTTTATTGTGCTTCCCAGATGCTGTATTTTTTTTTACCTATCAATGGTTAGACCCTCTGCCAGCCAAAAGGTCACGACTCGCTGAAGGCTTGGATGATGGTCAGCATTTTTTAGGAATATGGTATTTTTTAACGAAGGTGTGCATATTACTTTGTTAGTTGTAATGCAATTGCACACTTAATAAACTACAGTATGGTGTCACCATAATGCTTATGTGCAGTGGGAAGCCAGCACATTCATGTGATTCACGCTATTGCAACATTTGCCTTCGTGCAGCGGTGTGGACACTGACTTCCCGCCATAGCGAGGAGGTTGCCTGCAGAAAGGCAGTTTTAATTTAAGTAGAGCCCGATGCTCGGTTAACGGTGAGCGATTTTTCTGGCAAGCCCAGAGTGAAAATAAATGACAGCCCTGAAAGTCTTCACCTTCCCTAAAGGACTCGGTCGGCACAGCCATCCTTCTGGGAAGCGGCTCTCTCTTTTGCCAGACCAGAACTGTAGTTGACTGATGCACATAAACCCGGATTGCCAAACGGATCCCTTACATTGAAAAGGCTTCTAGCTACAATTCTGAAGATATAAAACAGTGGACCAGATTCCTGCAGGGTTTTGGGTTCAGCAAAGCTGAGATTCTGGGTGACAGTTTTTCTTCCTGGCTGGGATCCCTCCTCCGAGGTCTCAATCTTAGTGTCATCTTACAAGGAAGGCCCTCCTGACCTCAGACCGGGCTCCATTCAGAGCAAAGTGACCCAGGAAGGCTTGGGGCGATGGTGTGATGGGACAGCTGCCCAGGGCTCACTACTGTAGTAGAAAGGAACTTTTGCAAAGTTCGAGATCAGCCCCACACTCTCCCTGCCACCCCACCCCCCCTACCTCCAAGGTAAGCGCCACTGGGCTCGCTGCACATCTAGTCATGGCTCCTGCGGGGGGTTTTGTCATCGGTGCTTTTTCCCCAGATGCATGAGTGACGCCCACTGACAGGCCACCTTCACACAGAGCTCTGGCTTCTGCTATGTCACAGCCTCTTACTTCTAGTTACGTAAAAGTGGCGAGACCTAGAGAATTTTGTGACAATATATTGGAGCCAAATGGGGGATGCACCTGGAGGCAAGATCTCGACAGGCTGAGAAAAAATGCTTCCTAGAATGATCGTTTGCCACTTGTTTTATGCACTGGGAAGCAATGAGGGAGCGTAAGGGAGATTACACGAAGGTGGGAGAAAGCAAGGTGGGGACGGGACTGTCGGATAGTTAACAAGATGTGCTCTCTTGAGAGCAGTTTCGCTTCTGCGAGGTCTGAAAAGAGGCGTTTCAAAGGTGTAACCTAGATGCACAGACAGAATGAACAGGGCTTGATTAAGGCAAAGGTAAACCTTTTACTAGAGAAGTTACATGCCTGGGGTGTGACTACTCACCATGACCTGCCCAGTTAGGAATTTATGATCAGATCACCCTGGGCGGTTACTTCCCATAGAGCCCCTTTCTCGTCCACAGATAACGTCAGGTTATGAGACCCAGGAAGGCAGATCTGAACCCCAGCCCTCCCACAGTGCTTCATTCCCGATTGCAGACATTCACCTCGCATGGTTACATGGAATGGGCCAAGGCCATGATTCTGTTCATCTCACTGTAGATGAGTACCCCGCTTTTCCCCTTCGAATTCATCTGAGATTTATACACCCCACACGGCGAACTAGAGTCTTAACAATTGTCTTCTGAGTGGACAATGGAAGACATAGAGGTGGGGGCTGGAGGCAGCGGATCAAGGTAACAGCAGGTGTGCATTTGCATTCTAGAAACATCTTTCTGGCCAATGTGTGAAGAACAGAGGAAAACGGGAAGCCTGATAGCATGAAGTCCCCTTAGGAGAGGGCTGCCAGGTCAGGGCTGCGGAGGTGGAACGGAGCACGGCCGCCCCGTCCGCATCCGGAGCAGGTGCTGTGCTGTGGAGATTCGTGAGAAGAAGCCATTCCCTGAGAAGCACGAGACCACATTCCAGGTTAAGAAACAACTGAAAGTGGTGGCTGAAAGCACCCAAACAACTAAACGTATGGAAATAAATGGGGAACCTCTACCTCCTCCTGGTGTCCCCTTGGGCATGTGATCCTAACGGTTTCTAACTCCCCACTTCACTGCTGTGAATTACTACTGAGGGGATGAAAAGGATCATTCCCTCCCCGAGTCAAACCCAGAGTTACCACATTAACTGGCAGTTCCACTCCTAGGTATCAATACAACCTGTGTGCCCGCACAGAGACTTGAACCTGAGGGCTCCCGGCAGCGCCAGCCATTATAGTCAGAAGATTGGAGCAACCCAAGCTCCTGTCAACAGAGGAATGGATAAACAAATTGAGTTGTGTGCATGCCATGGAACATCATCCGGTCCTAAAACAGCAATCAAGGACTACAACCTGGATGAACCTCGACAACACTTCTGCTGGGTGAAGGAAGCCAGTCACAAAAGACCAGATATTGTGGGATTCCATGTGTATGAAGTGTCCAGAGCAGGCAAATCCATGGATTCAGAAGGGAGATTAGTGGTTGCTTAGGGCTGGGGGGACTGGAGGGATACTGGGGAGAGAGCTAATGAGAACGGGGTTTCTTCCGAGATGATGAAAATATTCTTTTAGAAAAAAGCTGGACACAAAAGGTCGCATATTGTATGATTCCGTTCGTACAAAACGTCTAAAAGAGGAAAACCCACAGAGGCAGAAGGCGTGGTTGCTAGGGGAAGGGAGGAGGGAAGAATGGGTGCCGCGTATTTTTTGGAGGCGAGAAAGACTTGAAACTGGACAGCGGTGTCCCTACCTGACATTGCGAATGTGCTGAATGCCTCTGAACTGTGTGCTTTAAAGTGGTAAGTTGTCTGTCACGTGAACTTCACCTCCACCACAAAAATGACCAGAGGAGGCCCACAGCACGTGGTGAGCGTGCGACGACTAACGGCCACTGTTGTTGCTCGTCCTTAGGGCTGTCAGCCACGCTGTCATTCTTTCTGCGCCGCTACTAGCAGGCCCTCGCCGGGCCTGTGTGAGGCGCTCTCACTTTCGGAAGCACCGCAACTCATTTTATCGCGTACATTAAAATGCACTCACGTCACATCCTAATTTTTTTATTTTAAGTGTAGAATAACTTGATAGGATTAAAAAAAATAATATTGCTTTCAAAATTAGTTGGCGACCAGGCACCGATTTAATCTATTGTGCCTACTGGAGAATTCTGAGCTCTGGTGCATGGAGGAAATGAAGCTCACAGATTGTTCTCAAATGTAGTGGAATTTGCGCATATTCAGAATCCAACAATTAATGAATTGACACAGCGTTATAGTTTGTACACACTTAATGAAACAATTTCGATATCATCATTTTCCTTCCTCATCTAGGGGGGCAAACATCTTCTTATGCCCCTCAAAATGTTATAAGCTGAAGGCAGTAGTAGATAAATCAGCCCCACAGCACATGCCCTTTGGGTTTCTGTTCTATTATTTGCAAATAATCTCAACAGAAGACAGAGTCCAAGCAGCATTTTTGATCTGGAAAGCCAAGCTGAGATAGTCACATGGTTTCCAGGGTTTGGCCCGTCTTTAAATGCAGGGGAAAGCTTGCTGGGGACTAGGCAGGTCACGGTGTAACAGTTCAGGAGAAGTGCAGACACAAGGGGAGGGGTGGAAGGCGGGATTCTCAAACGAGCCTGGATAAAGAAACAATCCTTGATACTATCTAATGAACAGTGGAATCATTTGATGTTTATTTAAATGGATTTCTCTGAGATGATTCTGTGATTACCAATAAAGTTCATACCTTCTGTTTTTCCGGACAAGGGTTTCTTAGAATAGTAACACCATTGATGGGCACGGTGGGACAGCACAGTCACATGAGGGAAGGTGGCTTGAGAGTGAAGTCACGTCGACGTAGACAGGAAACTGTGGGTGTCGAAGGCTTCTGCTCATGAGGTTAACCCGAGGCCACGTCACAGAGAATTTACGGACTATTTGCAGGAATTTGGATTTTATTTGGGTGAAAATGACACAGCTGGAGCTTGTATTGAAGCAGGAACGTGACAGCAGATCAAAGACCTAGAGGTCGATGAGGCGGTTGTTGAACTAGTACAGGAGAGAGGGGGTGAGGACTTCGACGAGAAAGATCGCAGCATCTACTACCCTACACGTTCATTCACCCACACAGCAGTCTGCTGGGTGTCATCCGAATGGCAGGTACCGTTCTCCAAGCTGGGACACTTGGGGACCAGCACAGGCCAGGACCTGTTGGTGTGATGCTTACCTAAAGCTCACACAATGCACACATGTAGGATGAGTGACTTCATGCCTCTGTTGGAAAGCCTTCTGAGTCCAAGACTCTGATTGTTTTAGGTGAAAGTCTCACCAGCCTCCAACATGAAGTCCTCTCTGTTAGTGTTCTATGGCTGCCCTAACAAATGACTACAAACTTAGTGGCTGAAAATGACAGTCTGTTCTCTTATAGTGCTGGAGGTCGGAAGTCCTGATATCAAGGTGTTAGCAGGGTTGCGTTCCTAGTGGAGTCTCTAGGGGAGAACCTGTTTCTTGGTGTCATCCAGACTCTACCGGCCCCATGGATTCCTTGGCTAATGGCCTGGCCTCTGCCTTCAAAGCATAGCACCATGCATAGCTTCTTGAAATCTCTCTCTCTCTCTCTCTGACCTCAGCTTCCATCACAATATCTCTTTTTCTGAGTCAGATGCCCCTGCCTCCCTCCTATGAAGATGCTCATGCTCATATTTAAGATCTACCTGGATAATCCAGGGTAATCTCCCCATCTCAAGGTCCTTGACTTAATCACATCTGCAACGTCCCTTCTGCCACTCACAGGTCTGGGGGTTTCAGACTTGGACGTCACGGAGGGCCATTATTCCACCCACACACTCTTCGAGACGAGCGCTCTCTCTTCTTGCCCTTGACCTCTTTTCCTCTATTTCCCTGTGCAATGCTCCACTCCAGCCAGGCTGGCTTTCGCACCATCTTGCCCTACACTCACACTGGCTTCCAGAATTCTCTCATAATATCCTAACCCCTCTCTTGACTCCCAAATTCTTACCATCTTTGAGGGCCTCTCAAAGCCCACCTCCTCTGGGAAGGACCCCTTGAAGACTGCAACTCACTACTTCCTCCAACACAGATGCTTCCCATTCACTGTAAACATAATGAGATCCTGTTAGCTTTTTTATGTTTCTGTCTTTTCAAGGGCAGAGACAGAGCCTCAGCCATTGCCACTGGAATCGAATGTGTTTAAGAGCAATGCATTTTCTTACCTAGACAGTGAAGAGTGATGAGAAGTTTATACGGTGTCCGTGGCGGAATAAATGAAGCCACGCAGAGTGGACACTGTGAGCAGCAGGCGGGTCCCTCATCGAACAGAGCGAATGGGAACAAGATGAGGGCTGCCAGCGGGTTTGGATGGGCACTCAGGGAGAACCCCTTAGTCACTGAGCTCGGAGTCACTGAACTGCAAGGGCGGTGGTGGAATCTCACGCGCCGCTCTAGGAGCAGGGCACAGGCTAGCCCCCCTGGGTCGCAGCCGTGCTTAGAAGGAGGCGGTGAGTCAGATGGCCCTTTCCATTTCCTTCTGCTCTGGGGGTCTGCGGCGGATTGGGTCTGGGATGAGTGTCGCTACATCCCCTTCATCCTACTCCTCTTCCTCTCCCCAGCTATAATCTTTTCTGACCGATTTTCAGCTACACACCTGATCAGGAAAATGCCCCAAAATAAGTTCCCAAAAGCGCCCTGCCCAGTGGTATCTCTCTGTACTTCCCAGAAGCTAGATGCATAGTCAGGATACTAAACGCTAACAAACAGCCTCCAATCCCCATGTCTTATAACAGAGACCCGTTCTTTCCCTCCTCTGCGGTCTGATGCAGCCGGTGCAGCTCCCTTGGGCTCTCCTCCAAGTGGTATCGCAGGGATCCGGTCTGCTCGTATCCTGTGAAGCCAGCATCTTCACATCCGACCTTCAGGTCCTCCAGACCTCCAGGTCTGCCAGGGCCATGGTGGGAGAGGAAGAGAGCGCATCAAAGATCCTGTAGGAGCTTTATGGCCAAGCCCAAGAGTACCTCCCTTTCCTTCGGCCCATTTCCATCAGCCCGGATCTGGTGAAATGGCCAGCTACCTGCAAGGGAGGCCGGGAAGTACATCCTCCTGTGTGCCGAGGCGGAGGCCATGAGGCTCTGAATGTCTTCCCTTGCCCATCTCAGCTTAGAACGTGTTTAGACATACCAGCCATCGCCTGCAGCCTCATCCAAATGTTTGATTAATTCAGTGTCTCATCCTAATACTCGCAGCGCCTGGTAACGTGGAGACCAAACTTTCAGGTCTTTGGACTGGTGATGGCACTGCAGCGACCTGGTCGGAGGCTGCCTTTGCAGCTCCTGACGACTTGCCGGTCGGCACACCCAATGCAGTGAGGAAGTCTGACAAATAAAAGCCCATGAGGATAACACGCATCCCGTAGTGATTCGTGACCAGGGCTTTGTTTTGACTTTCTTTTCTGATAGTTGGAGAAAGAACCAAGTTCCAGGTCATTTGACTTCAAATGAAATGGAGGGTGGGCTTTTCTACTGTAAACCTCAACCAGTATGTGCGTCTACGCTTGCAAGTAGCCAGCAAGGTGGCCATGTCCTCACAGCCAAGGGCACCAGCCCCTGTCTCTGTGCCTGTCCCGGAGCCGGGTGCGCCCTGGCTGGATGGGGAGGGAATCGCCAAAGGCGACTCCTCGGCCCGCTTACCAGCCCGTTTCACCTTCCCGCACTTGCACCCACAACTTAGTCCTCCGCCCCTCCAAAGCAGCTGCGGCCTCCGTCAGGGGGAGAGCTCAGCCCAAGGACAATGGTCTTTGCCGTGTCCTCTGGAAGGAAGGGACGACCTGCTTTGACAGAGTCTGGTAGAATTTTTTTTTACCATATAAAGAGAAGTATGATCAAACATGTCCTTGTCTGCCTTCTCAAATTCCTTTTCAGTTTGAAATTCTTTACTCTTGCATTCAGCAAGAGAATGTATGTGAAAATGCTTCCCAGTGCCTGACGCGCTAGCAATGCCAATGGCTTTATTTATAAATGACCTTCCTGCCTGGTTCTAGTTTTCTTGGTAATCTCTCTGAGATGTCCCCTCCCACTGAATTGCAGATTTGTTTATCATCTTTCTGATCTGGAGTCCGTGCACCAAGAGAAGGAGGGGCGGGGCTGTTGCCACTGAGGACCACGGTCACCTGGGTTGCCCCCACTTCAGACTCCTGCAGGCTCCTAACTTCTTCTCCCACTGACGACGGTGTGGCCAGTCTCCAGATCCCAGGGATTTGTTTCCCAGCGCCTCCCACTTGGAACTACCTTTCTGAAAAATATTCCGAGGCAGCCTGAGTACCGGACCTTCTGGAATGTTCTTCATTAAATCAATGAATACCACTAGAATGTATGAGTAAAGGACATATCAGAACGCAGGCAAGTGGATGCTCTGTTTGAGCTGTTCGCATACCTGCTGTCCATGGCACGGTGCGCCTTTCTGCTGGGAAACAAATTGTGCCCCCTGCAGCCCCTCCCTGTCACAGCCCAGGGAAGAGTCACCTATCGGGAGAGAAATGACAGCCAAGATGTCTTTGAACTTAACTGTTTTACGTGTTTTTGTAACATTGGGGCCCGGGACATCTGTCTTTGCTTAAGAGCACGTCTATTTGTATCAACAAGCATTCACGCTGAATCCTGGGAGACTGATTCATGCAGATGTGGCGTGATGTGGGCTTTTAATGCGATCTACTTTGAAGAAAAATGCAGCATTTGTTTCTACCCCACTCCTTCCCCAATAAAGTTCCATCCCAGAAATTTATAAACTGCATAGTTCTGTGCACACAAAACACATCCTTGGAGCTTTTGCGTAACACGTGACTCATGTCACTGTTGTGATGGTCGGCTGATGAGTCATCCTCGGGCCAGGAGGTCTGGAGGACCGCGGGCCTGAGGGAGCCGGCTGGGTGAGAAGGCTCCTAACAGGGGTTACTCATTCAAAGAGAAGCCCGGGCGGAGGCTGGGAGCCGCGTGCCCAGATGTTGATAAACCATTGCCTTGGCGTCGAGCACAGGACACGGGCAAACTGGAAGTGGGTGGGGGAGCCTGGGGTTGGAGTTGTAGGGCACAGCGAAGCCAAGGAGTCAGACACCGATGGACCATCGGGGGCGCAGGGGCTGCGGGTGAAACCACGTGCTCCCCTGAATTATCTGCCCCCTATGTCCATCCCACTCACCCGTGGCACAGGGAAACTTTAATCCTATTCAGCGTGTATTTGTCTTTATTTGTGCCTGAACAGAGTTCATTTAGGTGGAGTATAAATTTGAAGCCGTTTCTTCCTTATTCTATGAATTGACATCCTTAAATTATATACACAGGGCCTCTTTCCTTAGAGAAGCTTTGATTGAATAAAGGCCACTTAAAATTAACTCACTTAAGTTGGGGAACAGGACCAGTGGGGATGGGGGACATCATCTGGAACGTCGTCTTGAAAAATAAAACTAAAATAATCAAGGACTTAGGCTTTTTATGAATAAATTATAGGTTATAATTGTAACACCACGATACCGGGCTTCGCCGCACACTAGACAATTTCAGTAGTTCCTCAGTCACGTTCTCTAACTTCACAAAACCTTATATCTTACACAGGATTTGAAATTTCACTTTGTCATTAGTTTGCATTGTCTTTGAGCAGTGTTTTCAGATGGCTTCAGTCTCTGCCTATTGATGAGACTGGTGTAGACCTTAACCCCATAGTCTATGATCAGGGATGGTGTTGGGTGAGCAGGGGTTTGAGTGTCATGACTTCTCTATGGGTCAATTTATTAGAGAATATTTAAGAATCACGGTCACTTTGGCTTTGCTGTGCAATGTTGTCATAGTTCTAACTTTAGGGAAATATTCTGATAAAAGGCCCCTCTTTAACATCTATGGCTTTTTATTAAGAGGCAAGACGCTTTATCTCCATTAGTCTATTTAAACCTCACGATGACCCAGTAATTAAAAGTATGACTGTCCGGTTTTATAGGTGTGGCAGTCAGAGGCTCAGAAAGGTTAAGTAACACACCTGAAGTCACACAGTGAGTGGCGTACGCCAGCCTGCTTTCGTAGCCCGTGACCCTAAGCGCTCTACACACTTCACCTGAGCCCACTGTGCTGGAGGCCTAACTATCTAAAGATCACATTGACCCACAGACACGGGCAGTCCTCAAACTTCCAAAGCTCTGAACCTCTGGCCTTGACAGAAAAGAATCCCTCTCAATTCCGTTGCAAGGGAAGGCCAATGAGTAGGAGCTCGTTTCGGTTATAATTTTAATTCCGTGTACCTCTGTTACAATCCAGAACCAATTCTCTGTCATTACCGCTGAACATCTTACTCTGTACCTTAGAGCATCAGAAACATATTCCCACAAGGAATAACTTCCCCCCAGACAGAAGCCCTGCCTCGCAAAGACTTTCTCATGTGTATTTTGCGACTGGATTCGAACCGAGTTCATGTCTGTGTCAAAGGTGCTGGAAAAAACGCCACCGATGTCACCCTTTTCAGACAAACTCTCAATATTCGCAGCTTCTTTGGTGTCAACCAAGGGATCCGGCAGTTTGCAGACCAGGACAGTTTTTATTAGTTCTTGCTGTGTTCTGTGAGCGGTTCCTGCGAAAATGTCAAATCTTCGTGGGTGCCGAGCGTACCGCTGCGAAGGCGCAGGTAGAGGCGCGCAGGCGGAGGGAGCCGAGTTCCTGGGTGTTTCTTATGGTGGCCCCTGATCGGCTGCTGGGCTGGGTGGCCCCGCCCACGAGGAGTGATACATGGTGTCTGGACGGTTTGGTCCCAGGAAACCAGGTCTCCCAGTCTCGCGTGCCGGTTACTTCTCCGGCAGGTGTCTTCTAAGCCCAGCCCACAGAGGTCTCCTGCTGGCCAGATCATCTTTCCAAGCTGCGTTTCCTCATTTCTAATTTGCCAAAATAGCAACACCAGACTTCGGGGATATTGGAGAATCAGACGCCATATCACTGGATAAAAACAAGTGAACGTTGTTGTCAGCGATAAGAAGCTGATATTTAGGGAAGGGCTGACTAGGAGCGATTGGACTTTGCACAGAAGTAAAATTGCCCCCCTTCGTATCAGTGCTTCTTTAAGGATAAAATCATGTCTCCATGTTAGAAGTCACTTTTTTTTTGGGGGGGGGGGAGGAAGAAGACACCTGGACATATACACCCAAAAGAAAATCCAAGCCAGTACAGCCCAATTTAGCTCTGGAAGGAAGCAAGCCTTTTGCGAACTTGACTTCTCTGAGAATCTAACGAGGCGTGCTAGACTGTCCTAAGCAACTCTGATCAACAGTGCCGTCTGTCATCGTCGTTATCAGGAAAGTAATTTACGTGATACGTTTGAGTTTGATATCCATGACCATCCCATGGCAAACTCCTGCTTAACGCCCTGAGCTCCAAGGCCCCTTAGTCATCTGTGCATATTTGGATGTGACTGCCTGCAATTAGGCTTCATTAAAGCCACCCATCTAGAGCATGCTGTAAGACCAGCACTTAAAATTGGGAGCTGAATAATTAGCGTCATTAAGAGGAACCGAGTATTTAGTTTATGATCGCTTCAGAAACAAATAGGGGTCAGCAGTTTTCTCATTTCTGATGGAGCCAGGGAGGGCAGAGTGCAAAGCCTAGGGGAAAGGAACCCCTCACGGTACCCCAGGAACGGTGATCTGTGCCGGCCGCTGAAAGTCCACGCTGGGCCCTGGGGGCGGGGGCGGGGCGGGGGGTTGAGAGGAAAGCCCCCTCCCTGGGCAGAACAAGACGCCAGCCTCCCCAGACCCCCCGGCCTTCGGCCTTCGAGCGCAGCTTGGACAGCCACAGGCGGCCCGTGGCCCCTGTTCCGGCACAGGCCTCGCGTCACGAAGCCTCCATCGTCGCTGGTGCTGCTTTCTGGGGCCACAGGGAAGCTCTCGATGAAACTCCTGGCTCTCCCACAGCCTGCCGCTGCCCGGTGTAAATAAACAGTTCGCGCACACAAGGCCACACGGCAGAGTCCCACATTCTTCCGCCCGGCTGGTGAG
>PVJD01017071.1:0-18700 GCA_004026545.1 Mormoops blainvillei
GAAATAACTTCGGAGGGAAGCCATAATGCCTCGAAATTCACCCAGGCATCCGCACCTACGCAGTGTGCTCCTCAGGGTCATCACATTTCGAGCTAATCTGGTTTTCTGGGATGAGCCTGGAATGAAGAGAGAGAGCAGCTAATTGACCAGAAGCTAAATGTAGCAAGACAAAGCTTTTGTACCAAAGGCTACCCGTGTTTCTAGGGGAAGCCCGATGTTTTGGTTAAGAAGAGAGGCCCAGTTATGGATCCAGCTTCCCAGAGACCTTCAGAGAAAAATCTGCCGTCCTCTCAGTGCAGAGGTTCTGGGAACCTCCCAGATTTTCGCATTTCCTGCAGCAAAAACTCAAAAACGCAGTGGGGAGGCAGAGGCCCAGGGAAGCAGATTTGGGACATTCTCAAGGTTAGGACTCGCTGGAAGCTCTGGTTAAATAGTTGGGTGTGGAGAAGACAGGGGGTGTTAGTAAAGGAAATGAAGTTAGTGGCCAAGTGTTCATTATTCTCCCTATTTCTCTCACAATTAGCATAAAAGTTTGAAAAGGACCATCCACGCACATGTATGTGAACAGAGGGGGGCTTAGCAATTGCTAACAACATTCTACTTCATAAACAACCAAAAATATTATCCTGTAGACAACAAGCTTGACTGCCCGGCAGCGGGTCTACTCAGAGCTGGGTCCTGCTTCTCAGGGCCTGGTGTTTGCAGCACTCACCTTGCCGTGTCTTCGGGCAAGATTTCTGCTCCTATCAGTACCTCTCACCCCAGTTTGCATTGCGGTGGCCAGTGTGATTTCTGTTGCCATCGCCCAAGAAGGGGGACAAGCTACTTCCTGGGGTTGAGGCTTAGGCCTGTCTTTATGCCCCTGCTCCCTAAGAAGCACTGTCCTCCTAATGGAGCCCACCCTGGCGTCCTGTAGTACCCCTGTCCTCATCTGGCCCAGGGGAGCTGAGTACAGCCTTCGCGGCCAATTAATTGCACACGACGTCCATCCACAAAGTCTATTTGTTCAGGACGGTGCTGCTCATGCAAACAGCCAGGCGGTACCAATTGGAACGGGTTCTTTGGAGTCTGGAGTTAAGCACTTTCTGCTTGTGACATCATTTTCTCTCTTTTAAGTTGACAAAACAGGGGTACACGGAAGCATATACTTTAGTGTTTGGGAGGGGGTCTGAGTTAGGTAAGTAGATTCTCTGTCAGGAAAAGTTAATATATTGACAAGCATGACTGCGCAGTACGTTTAGGATTTCAATGTGTGATAAATCAGGGCGTCATTCTCTGAAACAACAAATGTTAGGGCTTCTTAATGCTAAAAGAGACCACCCTATCTAACTAATATTCTAGGCTCTCAGCGCACTGATAAACATGTTCATTTGGGGTGAATTAAGAGATTTGAGCCCCCCCCAAAATTCTTTTTGAGCAAAAGAACAGTGATATAATGACTGCTATATTATAGAGCTTGCACATCAGATGTTTTCATAGTGATTATCAGTGCTTTGTATTATCATTACTGGCTTAATTTTTAAAGATACAGCAATGAAAATGATCATAAATATGTATCTCTGCATTATGTTTTACTTTCTATTTTTACTTCTGGCAATCGGTATATATTGTATGTCCTGCTGCACCAAGTCCAGGGTTCTTAAGGAACCAAATGAGTGGCACATTTTATAGCATATATATTGTTTGGAGAGCATAGAATGCCTCAGAAATCTGTCCCACCCATTCAAATACAGGCCATCATCCATGAAAAGAATAATAGAAGGTAAATAGTGCAGTGTGACGGCAATCAAGTTATTTGTAAAGCAACTCTGCATACCTAATCTATGAGCATCATCTCTCCTTACACAGGACAATGCAAAAGGCATCGAGTGAAGTAAAATGATTACAAGAAAAGCCAGGCTGTGTGTTTGCTCAGCTGCCTCATTAATCCCTTGGGAATCAGCCCCACCCTCTGGGACCATGGCTATCACTTACAGGGTGTTCGTGATGTCCTGTGCCAGGTGTTGTGCCAAGTGCTCTTCGTGAGGTGCCTGAGGCTCCTCGTGACAAACAGGGTAGTGATGCAGCCAGGGCTGGACTCCTGGCCCCACCAAGCGCTACCTGTGAGTGTGTGTGTGACTTTAAACAGCTTATGCGCTCCCCCTGCTCTTCAGTTTTCCTCATTTGTGAAAGGGGGAACAATAAGAGCACCTCATGGGTTAATATAAGTAAAATGCTTAGCACAATGCCTTTCACATGGTGAACAATCCAATACATTAAATACCCTTACGACTGTAGATGTAATAGACCCTGCCTGAGAGCGGCTTCCAATCCAGCTGAAGAGGAGAAAACCTGAGTCAGTCTGAGAGCAAGTAAAACTTGCTAGACCAAAAAAAAAAAAAAAAATTAGAAGATTAAAGAAAAAAGAAGAGAAAAAAGCGCTTATGAGCTGGTTAGCGCAGTTAAGATTTGATATGAGCTTTAGGTAATGGGAAGAAGATGAAGATACGGAAAAGAGAAGGAAGGGAGTTCTGACAGGGCCAAGATGAAGCCAAGATTTAGACTGTGTTGAGGTCTGGGATGGTGAGAAAATCAGCCAGTGAGGAGCAAGAATTAGAAAGAAAAAAAAAATGACACTTGAGGGCACAAGGAAACAGAAACTAAAGCGCCGTACCCATCTGTCACTGGCCTCCTCCTGAGAGAATCTGAAAGGACGCCGTAGGGCCGTGGTTCCCAGACCAGCCGCATCTGCATCGCGGGCTAATCTGTTAGACATGAAAATTCTCAGGTCTCACCCCGGACCGATGGCATCAGAAGTCTAACTGTGGGGCCTTCCAGGTGATTCTGATACACAGTAAAATCGGAGGACCTGTGGGTGGCAAGAAGGCCCCAGTTCCCACCCCGTCCTTCCCGCCCAGGCAGATGCCACGGCTGTTGGCAGCCCCAGCACAGGTCGGTTAGGTCCACACCTCAAACACATTTTCTTAGACTTAAAGGAAAAATTCCAGAGGAGGAGTGGTGAAAAGAAGAACAGGTCCCTTACATTTCAGGTGACTTTCGACCATTTCATCCCAACGCCTGCTCCTGCCATCTGGGAGTGGCGAGCTGAGTGAGGAATTTTGGCTGATGGCTGGTACTTGGCAGTTAGCCAAGTGCTTCATTTTCTTTCAAGAGTCTCTTTAGGAAACTTTATCATAAGAGATATTGGAATGATTTAGATTTTTCTAGAATAGAAGGAGGCTGTATTACAGTCTCTAACTCAGTCTAATCCATTTATGAAATTGATCCTTCAGTAATGGTTTTTCTGACACAATCCAATCCCATCGGCCTCATGAAGACCCTTGCATTATCACTGGCTGATACAGCTTTTTAATCCTTATGAAATGCTCGGCTTGTGAAGGTGGCCATTTGGAGGATGGAGTGTGCTCTTTGCTGTTAAGAGCAAACAAGTGGCTCTTTGATATAAAAAGGAACATCTGTGGGAGGTAGAGAAGGTCATGTGACTTCCCCCAGGAAGGAGCTCTAACATGTCCTCTAAGAGCTTTTACACACTTAATTTCAAAATATAGTCAATAATACAGATAAATTAACATTTGCTGGCTTTCTTAATTCACCTTATTGAATTATTTGACTGGTGCTTGAAACTCAGGGACAAGTCTAAATTCATTCAAGGATCTACTGCTTCTGAAATAATTCCAGAGTATTTTGAATTGCACTTTTTTTTTTTTTTTTGGTTCTGACACAAAATAATTTTCACCGTAGACGTAGCTGCTTTTCTGAGGAGCATACCGTGTGTGCAGGTAGGGGTGAGTGAGGGGAGCCGGAGGACAGAGACTCGGTCAGCAATACTTAGAATTTTCAGCTCCCAATTCCATCCATTGTGTAGGTAAAGAAGATTAGTTCATTATGTGTCATTCAGACCATTCACCTAAAAGCCTAGAGGGAATCACAGGCATTCCTGTATTCTTTGCCCAGTAGCCACTCCTTTCTGCCATATTGGAAATCTATACAAATCGACAAATAAGAAATTAAAGCAGTGATGTGAAACTGGCCTGAGAAACTCTTCTCTTTCCATTTAAAATTCATTGCCTAATAAATGGGGGAGAATGGGAAGTTGTTATTTGTTGGTTAATAAAAATTTCAGCCCATGTCACATAAACTGAAGCTCATGGACCAGGGCATTCTTTCTGAAGCTGAAATATGAGGAAGGGGAGTAAAGGAGACAAAGCCTTCAGAGTGGAGCGCTCGTGGACTTGTGCTCATTAGATCCAACCATGTCTACCTGGGCACGGACCCTTTTATATAGTGATAGTTTTTGCTTCATTCCCTCGCCATATCCTGGTCCAGAACCTCATCAGCCACTCCAAGGTTACTGCAGTAGTCAGCCAGCAAGTCTTCCAGCTGCTTGTCTCCTGTTGCCCCCCATTTCATGCAGTTTACCTCCCCCGTCCCACTTCCTCATTTTCCTTAGCGTGCCTCCTCCGTTCCATCTCATAGCCCATGCATGAGCCAAACCAGAAGATCTGCGGTCCAAATAGGACTTCTACTCTGTGCATGTGATTTTGCTCTCACTGTTGCCTCCACTGGGTTTATGCCATTGTCATGCTGAAAAATACCTACTCCTCCCTTGCAGCTTAGCTCAGGTATAACCTTCTCTAAACGTTTATCGAATCTCCAGGAGCTGCTTTGGTTTTTGTCCCCACGAACCTACAACTCCCAATGTACCTGTCACACTTTTTTACACTAATTTGTTTACATGTTCACTATTCCCACTCTCTGTAAACTCACCAATGGCTGCCGCCAAACATAACTCACCTTTGCCGGGATTTCCAAGGCCTGGCCATTCCCGGTATGTGGTGAGCTGTCACTAATCACTGTCAAACTAATGAGTGGATAGAGGGTCCTGCCATACCCGATGGAAACATATAGGAAAAGCGATGACTTTTATGCTCTGACATTCTAGACCTCCACCACTACGTTGAAAAAGGGCTCAGTCAAGCAGGAAAACGACTGTGGAAAAGAGGGCTCTGGGGGTCGAGAAGATGGCTTCTGGACCAGGTGAGCCCAGAATCTTAGACGCTGAAGGCTTGACATACTAGAGACAAAGTAAGTTTCTGCTCAGAAGTCACCTCTTCGGAAAGATGTTCTTCTCTGACTGGGCTCTCTAAAATGTTAGCCCCTCCCTGTCCCTCGAGCCCCCTACCTCGCTTTATTTGTCTTCATCATTCTCATCACACTCTTACAGTTTATTATATACCCATCTGTCTATTGTCTGGTCCCTGCTAGAATGTACCAATAAGATCCACAAGCCTGAGAACTTAGTTGAATTCACAGAATCTATAGCCACACCAGACACACGGTAGATCCTCAATAAATAATTAGTAAAAATAAATAAATAAAGGAATCCATTTTTTTTTTCAGGGAATCAGTGTATGCAGTTGCTGCGTGTCCCAAGTACTATGGTTAGTGAATTGCAAGTCTAGTTTTCTGGGAGTTTGAGGTGAGAGTAAGAGGTGAGACAGAAGCAAAAGCGCCTGGAAAAGCTCAGGCCTGGACCGCAAAGCGAAGAGGCCATCCTGAAGGCTTCTCTGTCCTCCGCCAATCGCTATTGCTCACGGCATAAGCCTAAATCAGGACACAGTGTGTGTTCATTTTCCATTTGTTCATCATTCGCGCATGTATTTATTGAACTACTCGACTAATATATTTTTTTTCTCTACCCTATGTCAGACAATGCTGGGTGTGCTAAGGACACACATTTAATTCAACAATGCTTTTCTGCTTTAGGCCACACACACTTGTGAATCATGAAATGATATGTGCAATGACAGACTTTGGATAAATGGCTAAGAGAACATAGCTGTGGGACAATTACTTTTTCTTAGACAGGAAGGAAATATTTTGTACGGAGGTGACATTTAAACAAAGGCTTGAAGGTTGAACAGAAACTCTCCTAATCAATGCTACTGTCTTCCAACATTATCTTTACCTCACTGTCTTGAATTTGATTGTGCCACCTAGTGACCCCTCCCATAATTAACCGTAGTGACTCCTTTAACGCTACTTCTTTCATCATGATGAATGAAGCTGTAATCTACCTGATGATGGCTAGTGGTGACCCTCCTACCCCAGTTTGCTCCAGACAGGACACTGCAGGACCTTGGGTATATTTCTTAACCTCACTATGCCTTAGTTTCCTCACTTGAAAAGTTAGAATGTTAAACTGAATAATGTTTACACTGCTTTCTAGCTCTAGAATTCCTTGGAATATGGTACAGAAAAAAATATTTGCAACAATATTTAAAATAAAAGCACTTTGGTTATCCTGAAAATTTATTCATACATAACATCTCATTCTACTCAGTAACACTGGGTAAATGAGGTGTTGCTGTAACAATGGTTCTCAGCCTCATCAGCGTAGCTGGCGACATTAATTTCACCTTTTGAATGCCCTCTTCCCATGGAGTGGGCCAAGCAAAGTTTTATAAAATCCCAGAACATCTTCTGGCACACACGGGTAGTCTGAGATGGAGGGGTAGGGCTGGAAAAATGCTCTCTTTCTTCCCAAAATGCACAGCCTTGAACAATCCCTGGTTACCTGGTACAATCTAGGGAATTATACAAAACTGAAGCTATCACAAAGATTTTCTTTTTTTCTTAAAATTCTGTAAATGATAAACATCAGGGGCATAATTCCTTAAAGTATATTACATTTCACTCCTAGAGGTTATTATAATTCACATGCCTACCTCTACCACACCCTGAAAGAGGAAAATAGTGATCAGGTAATTGCAACAGACTGTTCTGATCCAGCCATGAGCCGTCTTCAGAGAAATATAAATAGAGGTTTTAGGTTTTAGTATCACTTACTGGGTAAGTGCAAATGGAACAGAGGTTTCATTAGGTGCCTTGTGTACCAAGGGCTTTCCTGTGAAGGATGCTGCTTCTAATGAAC
Source organism: Mormoops blainvillei (assembly GCA_004026545.1). Taxonomy (NCBI): domain Eukaryota; kingdom Metazoa; phylum Chordata; class Mammalia; order Chiroptera; family Mormoopidae; genus Mormoops; species Mormoops blainvillei. Next base: position 6,935 of record PVJD01017071.1, read on the forward strand.
TGTTAATGCTCTGTAAAGACCAGCACCTGTTACCATGAAGCGTGGGCTGGGAGCTGCTCCAAGGTCAGGGACCACTGTGGCACTCTGGCTCTCTCCAAAACCTTAGAACACGAGATCGCATGACCTAGCCCTTCCATTATTATCATGTGATGGGGCTTTCTTTCTTTCTAAAGTCAATCCCCCCCGCCCAGATAAATTGACATCAGTACAAACAATTAATTTTTGATTTGACAACTGTTCTAGTCAAAACAGGCTGTTCATGTGTTATTTTTCTTGTCCCATTAGAAATTAAAATTTGCTATTCCTTTTCATTATATCTGGTACCAACAATATGTTTCTGGAACTCAATTTAGTTATTAAAAGGGGAAATATGCTATTACGTAAGTGAGGAAATTTCATTCTTTTACAAAGTTAGGTGTTTACTATTAAAGATTAAGACTGCTAATAGAATCATAATTTGGGTTTTAATGATACTATAAGTTCTAATTGTTTGTAGAAGTACTTTATTTTTCCTTCAGTTAAAGCTACAATAAGACATATACCCTTTTCATTTCTCAACTTAGTAAAGATCTAAAAGTACCATGACACACTCCAGGGCAGAGGGTGCCAGAGAGACAGTCGGCACTCTTACATTGGTGGTAGATATAAATTGGTGGAATCTCTCTAGATGGCAATTTGGCAAAAGCCTTCAAAATTAAAAATTTGCATAGGATTAGGTGGGGGCTGAGTAAAGTGGACCTCAGTGCACAGGGGTGGGGGTGGGGGAGGGGGAGCTGGGGCAGCCCGAGCAAGGGAAGCAGTGGGTTTGTACAAGAGGGTGACCAGCATGGAGCGTCAGGGCGAGAAGGGTGTCCTAAGCCGGGGGAAGGCAGTCCACGGCAGGGCGTCAGAGCCCCGGTGGGACGTGGAGGACATCTGTGTGGTGTGGGGCACCCGGGCACAGGGTTTCAGAGCCCGAGCTGCGTGAAGTGGCCTCTGTCACCTTGGCACTGAAAGATACACAGAGGTCGATGACTCTACAAATGATAGTCCTGCGGTGACTAAATCAGTGTGTCTCAGACACTATTCATTCAAACTCCAACCTCTTGAATTTCCACTACCTCTGCATGCCATCTAAGTATTATTAAATATACTTCTTCCAGTTGAGCCTGTTTTAGTTCATTTTATTGTAAACAGAATTTTTAAAAGAATAGATTTCTGCTCTGGGTGGAAAATCAAGAATGCTTACCATAAAAAGAAGGTAAAGGTAAAAATAAAAGCTCAAAGCTCCCTCCAAATAGGATTACATTCTTAAAATTTCATAATTACATGAAATAATAAAAAATAATAAGCCCGAACTATTTGTACAAAAAACCAAACATCTGAAATACAATTTTCCCATGGGATGAAAACTATCAGCAGTCTTTCACAAAGGGCATTGTTTGGTTGGATTTCATTTACGTTAAGATGAAAATGAGTTTCAAGGATGGTGCCATGATTGGTTTTTTCAGTTTTGCAGTTAGCAAGTTCAGACGGACACTACTAACATGTCGTACAAAACCGTAACACTATTTGAGCATTAATTTCCAATCCAAATACTGCAAAGTGTTTCTGTTCAATTAAATGTGGTTTCAGAAAGTAATTGTAAATGAGTTCCAGGTGTTACTAATGGACCAGAAGCCAGAGCCTCTCAACCTGCCCTTCTGCTCCACTTCTACCCCGCCCCCAAGCCTCAGCTACCTCCGCCTGAAATCGTCGGGGTGTGTCAATAGTCCTGGAGACCCTAGCGGGACAGTTATCTGTTAACCGGTTTTTACATGAGGGTGCCTGTTGGGTACACACCTCTACCTCCTTCCTTCTTCCTTACTGACTTATAAGGAAGTATTCAATACTGTCTTCTGAAATTCCTGACACTCTCTGAACCTGGTTTCTAAGGAGACGATATCCTTAAGCAATATTTTAAAATAGGTCAGCCCTTCTCCTCCTGTTTCTTCTTAACCCTGATTCTGTACCTAGGGGCCAAGGGTCTCTCTCCCTCTCTAACCAGGGCTAACCTTGCCTCTCAAGTGTGCGCAGGGAAGGATCTATGGTACCATCATCTTGCAGAAACTTCTGGGAGTCGTGGGATATAGAAAACTGGGTTTAAACTTCAGAATTGAATCTCTGGGATTCTTGGTGCTCTCAGGCGAAAGTGGTGCTAATCACGGACAATTCTCTCTGGCCCCCCTGCTAATCTTTGGTGAAGGAGAAAAGTGAAATGTTTGAGAGCCCTTTGTAAACTGTGCAGGGGTGTCCAACCTGCAGACCTTGGGCCGCACGCAGCTCAGTACGCCTGTAAATGCGGCCCAACACAAAATCGTAAATTTACTTAAAACATTATGAGATTTTTTGTGTGTGTGATTACATGTCACAATGTATTTAATGTGTGTCCCAAGACAACTCTTCTTCTTCCTGTGTGGCCCAGAGATGCCAGAAGTTTGGACTCCCCTGCAAAGTGTCATGAAAATGGTACTACTATGGTACTTACTACTATGAGGAGGTATAAAATACATACACCATACAAAGGCTTGTGCATCTCTTTTCTTTTCTTTTCTTTTTTTTAGAGAGAGAGAAAGAGAGGGAGGGAAATATCTATTGGTTGCTTTTTGTATGCGCCCCGACTGGGGACTGAACCTGCAAGCTAGGTATGTGCACTGACTGGGAATTGAACTAGCTACCTTTCGCTTGGCGGCACAACACCTAAATGAGTCACACTGATAGGGGCAAAGCTTGTGTATTTCATACAGGGACATGCTTGTGGTTTAAAACAAGGCTTCTCAACCTCAGCCATATTGACATTTTGGGCTGGATAATTTGCTCAGCTGTGGGCGACTGTCCTGTGTACTGCAGGATGTTTAGCAGCGCTGTGACATCCAAAAATGTTTCCAGCCATTCCCAGATGTCCCTGTGGGGAAGGAGGCTAAATCACCCCCAGATGAGAATTACTACTGTAAAAGTCAGAAATCCTCCTTTGGAGTGGTAACTTATTTCTAAAAAATTATCCTGTGGCAAAGGGTTTTTCTCCCCCTTTACCATACATTTATGATATGCAAACATGGAAAATTACCATAATATTCAACAATAAGGAATTGGTTAGAATAATTGCAGCACAGCGACGTGACAGAGGACTGCACAGAAATGACACGGTAGAAGCATGTTCACTCTCCGATTTTTCAGCACTGATTGGCTATATTTCCTTGACAGTTCGGTGGAGACCAGGCAGCCCGCTGGGCCACCGATAATGGAGTGGGGGGAAGTGTGTTATTCCTAGGCCAAGACAGCTAAAAGTGGTCTCCTCTTCCATCGCTGTCTTCCCTTTCAGCAGGAACCACGGAAATCAGGTGTCGAAGTGACAGTGTCACAGCATGGAAGCAGCCTGGGTCCCTGAATTAGACTTGGAGGAGAGCTGCCCTGGAGAGACCCCTAGCTCACAGTGGTAATTTCCTTTACCCATAAAAATTGAAAAAAAAATTTATCATTGTTCAGTTACAGCTTTCCATCTTTTTCTTCTCTGTTGGCTTCCCCTGCCCTGCGCTCCCTCCCCCGCCCCCACAGTGAACTCCCCCCATCTCTTGGGCAATTGAGTCCTTTATTCGCGGTCCTCAATTTGCCCTTTCTCCATCTTTCCCCATTATCCCTCTCCTTCCTCCTCTCTGAGCACTGTCAGTTTGTTCTTTATTTCCATGTGTCTAGTTTTATTTCTCATCCTTGTTTGTTTTGTTGATTAGGTTCCACTTATAGGTGAGATCACATGGTATTTGTCTTTCACTGACTGGTTCATTTCACTTAGCATAATGCTCTCCAGTTCCATCCATGCTGTTGCAAAGGTTAAGAGTTCTTTCTTTCTTTGTGCTGCGTAGTATTCCATTGTGTAAATGTACCACAGTTTTTGATCCACTCATTTACTGATGGGCACTTAGGCTGTTTCCAGCACTTGGCTATTGTAAATAAGGCTGCTATAAACATTGGGGTGCGTAGGTTCTTTTGAACTGGTGTTTCAGGATTCTTAGGGTATAATTCCAGCAGTGATGTAATCGCTGGATCAAAAGGCAGTTCCATTTTAGTTTTTTTAGGAAATTCCAAACTGTTTTCTATAGGGGCTGCACCAGTCTGCATTCCACTAACAGTGTACTAGGGTTCCCTTTTCTCCACAGCCTCACCAGCACTTGTTTTCTGTTGAATTGTTTATGATGGTCACTCTGACCAGTGTGAAGTGGTATCTCATTGTGGTTTTAATTTGCATCTCTCTGATGGCTAGTTTGAGCCACTAAGATGCCAGGGTTTGTTTGCTATTCCTCTTGAATGGCCTTTCCTAATTACTACAAATATTCATGCTTATAAGAGGCTGAGGAGACTGAAAGCAAAATGTAAACAGTGGTTCCTTTTCAGTGGTGGGCTTACCAGTGATTTATTCCCTCACTCATTTCAGCAAAGGCTTCCTGAGCCCGTGTGTACCGGCACGGTGAGAAGTGCTGGAGTTCAATGGCAAACATGGTATTATCTTCACCCGAGGGAGCTCACAGTCCTTTTAAATGTCAGAAGAAAGTGCAGTTAAGATAGCCTTCATACAAAAGCTTAAAAAAATAAAGGAAAACAAGGTTCTAACACCTAAAGAAGAAAATTCTACGTCTGAATCCTGAAGAGATAGAAATAACTGGGTCCTCCCTTCATCTTCTTTTAACGGAGCACATGTTATACAACTCAGTACAAACTAAGATTAAAAACGCAGAGCTCCAGGATATTCTGTCATGGTTGAACGAACTCAGTTGTGAACATGGTTTGTGGAAGGAGATTTCATTAGACTGTCTAAAAGTGCCTCCCCGTTTAGGACGAGGTGTTTGTAATCTTTCTGCTCTATTTGCTGCGCGAACGTTCATTATTTTAAATCAAAGAAAACAGAGGAAGCCATTCATGCTTCCCAGTGTCCCTGTCTTTAAAATTAATTATTTTCCCAGTTCAGTCCTCTTTGTTCACAATTGCGTCCAGTGAGAGAAACAGGTCTTAGGAAACCCAATTATGTCTGAGGCAGTTTCAGAATCAGATAAACGGGCTGGGAGCAGGCGCTTAAGGCCTGGCAGGGAATAACTTCACATTTCCAATGACTGCCATGTTCAGAATTCTCCTCCTTGGGACTGGTTTTGAAAGTAATTTTTCTAAAATATAGTCATTTTCCAGTGTTAATTTCTAAAACGGAAAAGAATGACTTTTGTTCAGAAAGGAATAAAACAATATTCTGTATTATTTTATAGCACATCAGCCAATAAAGGGAACAATGCATTCTGAGAAGTGTTTGGGTAATATCGTGTGGCTACAGGTATCACTTATTTTATTTAATGAACCCATAACATACATAGGAGTGATTCTTTCCAATAGAGGGATCTGACTCTCAGTTCTCTGGGAAATTAATGTATCGATTATGGTCAATACGTAAACCGTGCTGAAATAAATGTTTCAGTAGAAATAATCTCACCAAAATGAAGACCTGACAGCAAAGCTTAGTGTAACTTACTTTAATCCTCATTTGTTAATAGAAAATAAGAACTCTGCATTCCAAAGACAAAAATGGTGTGTTCCAACTTTCAAAGAAGTAGTAAACATGGAAAACTTAGTTCCTTCTCGTGCCCCCAGGCCCATCTGCACAGGACATGGGGGCATCAACATCCCACAAGTATCGGGGTCCAAGGAAGGCCCTGCAGAGCGCCTTCCACATTTTTAGCTATGACCTTTCACGCTTGTAAGCCGCGTGCTTCATGGTGCAGTCCATCTGCACCTGGAGCACAATGACAACCTCCCTCCCCGAGGATGCAGGGATGCCGCAGCCATTGTGATTTAGGCCCTGTGAGACGCTTATGCGAATATTCCCCAGGGAATGGAAGAATGGCCTGGGTTTTGTTCTTGAACAATCCTGCCGCATTCAGGCAGCTGAGGAGAACCTCAGGAAAGTGAGGGGTGACAGTGAGATGGGGGACTCTCCAGTGCTGCTGAAAGCACAAGCAGTCTGCCATGGACTGAATGTTTGTGTCCCTCCAAATTCCTGTGTGACTGTATTTGGAGGAGGGGCGTTTGGGAGATGATCCCGTGGGGAAGGGGAAGCCCTTGTGAATGGGATTGGTGTGCTTGTAAAAGACACCCCAGAGAGCTCCCTCACCCCTTCCGCCATGTGAGCACATAGCTGGAAGACTGCTTTCTGTGAACCAGGGAGCACGTTCTCATCAAACACCAAGTCTGCTAGCACCTTGATCTTGGATTTCCCAGCTTTCAGAACTATGAAAAATAAACATGTGTTGCTTAAACCACCCAGGCTATGGTATTTTGTTATAGCAGCTCACACTGACTAAGACACAGCCCAAATGTGCAGTGTGACTATTAGCAAGCAAAGTTGCTTCTCTTGCTTTTCATTGCAAGTACAGGCTCATTTTGCTATAAAATATTATTTCTCAATTGTAGAAAATGTTAAGTCAAATATATTTAGCAGAATGAACAAAATTTTAAAATGTGTATATTCCCATCACTTCAAAGAAATAATCATGGTCAACATTTTGAAGTCTCTCATTCCAGATCTTTTTTCCTGTGTATGTATTTAGTATTTCCTGTGTGTATATTTGAACACATTATAAAGATTATTTTTAATTTGATCTTTAAATTTGGTAATACCTCAATAATATCTTTCTATATTAGTCTGCATGCATCTCTGTAACTTTTAATTGCTGAGTACTATTCTGGTGTGTAGTTGGAGCCAAATTTATTTAAACAAGACTGTTGGCATTTGGTGGCTCCCATTTCATCTACTATATGCCATTCCATAAAGAGCACCCTTGCCTTCCTATTTTATGCATGCACTGAATTACCTCCTTGGATAAATCTGAGAATTACCACTAATGTGTCAAAGAAATATACAGTTTTTGATGCCTTTGACACATATTGCCAAATTGTTGCCTGGGGTGAGCACATGTGCCCCAGTGAGGCTCACTTCTGGTTTTCATCCCCTTAGATATGTGGGCTTGAGTGTGGACTGGACTGATGTCTGTGGCCAACCGTCAGCAAGGTCTAGAGACCCGTTACCATCAGGAAAGTAGACCTTCCCCTGGCTGGGCCCTGAGATGACTGTGTCCCCATTCAACCCCTTAATTGCAACCTTGGGAGAGTCCAGCTAGAGGATCCAGTTAAACTGCACTTAGATTCCTCACTGACGGAATTTGTGAGATAAGAAGTGTTTATTGCTTTAACCTGTTAAATTTGGGGTGGCTTAAATATATTTTCTCACCCGCCCCCAAGACTACACTAACCAAGTGTCACCAGAGGTGGACTCATGAGGACACGGCTCCCTCATGTTTGGCAACACCACGTTCTAAAGCTCTGCTAGGCTGTTTGCACTTATTTTATTACTACCAATGATTTATATTTAAAATATGTATATTGTTTATTTATATTTTATTCTTATTGAATTATCCATTTTTGTCCTCTGCCCATTTTTTATGACAGATTTGTCTTTTTTCTTGCACATATGAAGAGTACTTATTAGGAATATTGCAAATTCCCATTCCATCCCCCTACACACACAAGAACATGCACACACACACAACTTTCCTATATTTTTATTTTAATTTGATACTTTTGTTGCAAAAATATTTCATATTTTATGTGGCCAAATTTTCACATTGTAGATTTGGTTCTTTCTGGCTTCGATGTTATAGTTTTAAACCTTTCATTGTCCTAAAACACATGAATATTCTCATATTTTCTTTCAGTACTTTTATAATTTCAATATCCATAAAAAATCTTTCTAGATATCAATTTGGTATAAAAGGTAATGCCAACTTTAACTTTGTCCCCACAATAATTAATCACTGATCTAATATTATTTCTTTAATAATTGTTTTCACAATCATTTTAAATACTGAGGAAATATAATTTGCTGTGGTTTCACCCTAAACACCCCCATATGGCCTCTCACCAAGATTTGCATAAACACAGACAGGCTTCACCGTCTGAAAAGAGAACAAAATAACCCACCTCTTCTAAGGGAAATGAGTGGGTTGGCGGAGACTTTAAGGTCCCTACCATTTGTGAGCGCAATTTTGTTCGTTCCATAATATATGCCAGCAAGCAGTCGTGCAACCCTAATTGCTTTAGGGAGAACAGTGAATTCTGTTTTTGCTTTTAGGAGGGAGGGATTGCTCAGCCAATGTTCTGGCAAATTGTTGGGCTTTGCACCCTGAATGAAGCATCCTTTTTTCTGTGAGAAGAACTGAGGAAGAGATTTCCTGAACTCTGGCGTCAGGGAAGAAAGTGCTGAAGAAGGGAGCAGAGCTATGCAGCTCAGAGTTCATGCAGCTGAGGTAGGATGCCTGGGCCAAAGTGTGCCTGGGCAGGGTGCAAAGACTAGAGGTTTAGGTAGAACTGTTGAGCGCAGGTAGCTCAGCCACAATGGGACAGGACACCGGAGAACAGAGAGACCCCTGATTGCAGCGAGTCAGGAGAGGTTCCAGGGGAAGAAGCAAGACCCAGATAGCCAAACATCTGTTCTCCTAAGGTGGCAGCTGCACAAGAGCTCGGGTTGAGGTGGAACCTACCAGGCAGCCCCCCAAAGTGTACGGCTCCCCAGCCCCACGTCTGCCCAAGTCCCAAGGTCAAGGACAGCAGCCGCCACTGGAGAATCACTGCCACCTGGTGGCCACCACAGCAACGACAGCCTTGGAGACCAAGATGCCCCTGCAGACACAGTTGGTTGCTCTTTCTCTTTACTTCCTACCAGTGTACTCAGAATTGCGTAGCCCCTGGTTTGAATAACCCCTGTAGGTTTTAGTTTGATCCCGAGGTGCGAAAGGATAAGGGAGAACCTGGAAAGGAAGAAAGGCATTAGTATAATTGCTAAATGGAGACTTCAGCCATTTTGATATTAAAGGAGATATGCCGTTGTATTAGCTACTCTGGAGAAATCAGGCAGAAGCAAGATCTGGGAGGTTTTGTTTACCATGCTGAGTTTGCCTTTTCACATAGGCCATAGGAGAGAAGGATTTTAAACAGGGGGGATAACTGATCAGAAATTGCTTTAGAAACAAGACTCAGATGTATGGATTAGAGCAAAAAGAGGGAAAAGGGGAGGGAGATAAGAATGGATGAAAGTTGGGAGACCATTGCAATAGCCCAAGTCACTGTGAGGGCCTGACTCAGGGATAAGGGGCAGAGGGAATTAGATGGATATGAGAAATAGTAAGAACAGAAATCGACAAGACCAAACAATTGCTAGTCTATTGAGGGGATGGGGCGGCAGAGGTGTTTGGCTTGAGTGACTGAGGGGACGGTGATGTCAATCAATGAATTAGAGAATGGAGGAGGAGGAGCAGACTTGGGAAGAAAGTTTAGGAGTTCATTTTTGGACATGCTGGGTTCTTGGTTCCTGGGAGCAATCCAGGAAAAGAAGAGCAGTTAGGTAACTATATGTGCAGGTAGAGAGCTCATGAGAAGCTCTAGGCTGAAGACAGAAACAAGGAGTAAAGAATATCTGGGTAGTGGCTGCAGCCATGCGGGGATGGCATGCCCAGGGAGATCATGGGCAATGAGGACAGAAGAGAACACAGGAAAAAATCGTAGACTATCGGCCAGAGTTTTTTTAGTTGTAAGGATAGAAACCAAATCTAATAAATGTAAGCAATAGATTAAAGAACTTATTGGAAGCCTGCTGAGTAGGTCATAGAATAAATAACAGAATAACCAACATTCAGTGAGGACAAGAAAGAAGGGAGCTCCAGAATTTGTGGCCTGCTGTCTTGGTAGTCTCAGCTGCTATAGCAAGAATATCATAGACTGGTGGCTTTAGTCAGAAACACTTATCTTTCACAGTACCGAAGGCTAGGAAATGCAAGATCGGAGATTCAGCATGGCTGTGTTTGGGTGGCAGCTCCTCTTGCTTTCTTCACATAGAGGAAGAAGTAAGCGATCTCACTCTCTCTTTTTCTTGTAAGAGGGAGGTGTCTCTTCTTATATGGCTGCCAGGAAGGGCAGACTGGAACTCCCTTGCATAGACTGAAGTTGTTGTCCATACGCACAATTTCTTCTTTTTGAGGGAAGCCTCAGCCCAGATTTTAAGACCTTTCAACTGATTGAGTCAGGTCCACCCCGATTATCTAGGATAATCTCTCTTACTTAAAGGCAACTGCTTATGGACTTTAAGTACATCTGCAAAACATTTTCATTATAACGCCTAGATTAGTGTTTGGTTGAATAACCTGGAACTGTAACCTACCTAACCAAGTTAACACATCAAAAAGATCATTACAAGCCTATTCTAAATACTTAACATATTCTGAATATTATTCTAAAAATTTTAACCAGAATATTTTTGAGGTACTATGGTCACTCCTTTTTTTACAGGTTAAGAAATTAAAATTCTGAATGAGTAAAAAATAAATTTAATGTTTTATAACTAGTGAAAGGTAGAGCTGGAGTATGACTCAGAGAGTTAAACTCTACAACCAGTCAGCTGAGCCATTGGACTGGCTGGCTCTTTGGAGAAGAATAGGATTATGTGTCTTAAGAGCAGAGACCATTGTCCATGCCCATGGACAACTGTAACTGAACAACAATAGGAAGAAATTAAGTAATGGAATAAAAAAAAAGAGCAGAGACCAGCTGGACCCACTTTTGTATTCTTAGCATTTGGCCTGACAGATAATAGGAACTCAATTGTTGAATTAACTAGTTTAAGAATAAGATTTTAAATATTCTGTGTATACTTGAGGGAAGATCAATGAAATCCACTTAATAGGTTTCTTACACTGCAAACTTCTTAAAATAATTTTCTTACTTTTAAAAAGGTGTTCTTTGGTTTTCTAAAGGAATTAAGCAGTTGTTTGGTTCAGAGCTGAAGGTTTTAAGTAAACTATTTCAAGCGATATTTTTTTCCTAAATTGCCCCTTTAATTTTCTACAATGTGGCTTTATCCCTTTATGCATGATATGAAGCCAAATTCCATATTTAATTAAAATTCAATATCTTTATGAAAGCACAGAAGGTATTTTCTTTGTAAGTCCTTTCTTTGGAAACTAACTAAATAGAACATTTAAATTTTCTTAATGACAAAAATTAAATTGGAGTTTTTCAGTATTTAGTTATTTTACTGACATTACACCCAAACATAATTAAATTACAAAACAACTTCTATGTAGTGCACGACATTTCTTCAATCAAGAAAATTAAAAGAAAACTACAATTATTTAAGATCCTGGTAATCCAAGTGGGAAAACATCTCACAAAAGAAGTGAGAAATGGAGCATGAAAATCTTTTTGTATTCATGAGGCTTCTTTTAAAACTCAGTGATAATGTATGTTTTATGAGAATAAGAATCTAAAAGAAATTAGGCAGACTTGAGAATATCTAAAAACTCTAGCACTTTAAAACAGGAAAGGGAAATTCTAGACCCCTTCTAGGACAACTGACAGAAAAGACCTACAGTCCCAGGAGGATAAATCAAGTACACTGAACAAGAACATGGAGTGAGAGAGTTGTGCCCTGTGAGTCCCCCTGACCCACCTAGGATGGCTCCTACGAGGAGAAGGTGTTGTTGGAAGTTGTCCACAATTCTTATCCTGCCAACCTGCTCTTAATTCATTTGCATTTGCTCTTTCCTCACTCCCTCCGATTCCCAGGCCTACCCAGCCCTACAGAGATCACTCTCCTCAGTTTAGGACTCAGTTTGCCGGCTTACATTTCAGCTCTGTTTTCTCTTTTGGTTTTTAGGGTACTTG
>PVJD01017072.1:0-18698 GCA_004026545.1 Mormoops blainvillei
AAGAAGGAGAAGAAGAAGAAGAAGAAGAAGAAGAAGAAGAAGAAGAAGAAGAAGAAGAAGAAGAAGAAGCAGAAGCAGCTACACCACCACTTACACCATACACCAGAATAAACTCAAATCAGATGAACACTTTAAACATGTCATGATACCACGGAAGTCCTAGAAGAAAACATAGGCAGTAAATTTCAGATGTCCCATATAGCAATATTTTTGCTAATATATCTCCTAGGGCAAGGGAAATAAAGGAAACAATAAACAAATGGGACTACATCAAATTAAAAAGCTTCTGCATGGCTAAAGAAACCATCATCAAAATGAAAAAGAAACCAACCACACAGGAGATGTATTTACCAATAATAACTTGGACAAGGATTTGATCTCCAAAATATATAAAGAACTCATATGATTCAACACAAGGGAGAAAAACAATTCAATTTAAAAATGGGCAAAGGACCTGAATAGACACTTCTCTACAAAGGACATGTAGAGGGCACATAGGCATATGAAAAGATGCTCAATATCATGAGCCATCAGAGAGATGCAAATTAAAACCACAATGAGATATCACCTCACACTGGTCAGAATGCCCATCATTAACCAATCAACAAACAGCAAGTACTGCCCTGGATGTGGAGTAAAGGGAATCCTAGTGCCTTGTTGGTAGGAATGCAGACTGGTGCAGCCACTGTGGAAAACTGTATGGAATTCCTCAAAAAATTAAAAACGGAACTGCCTTTTGAGATGGTGATTCCACTACCGGGAATATACCCTAAGAATCCTGAAGCACCAATTCAAAAGACCCTATGCACCTCAATGTTCGTAGCGGCACAATTTACTATAGCCAAGTGCTGGAAACAGCCTAAGTGCCCATCAGTAAATGAGTGGATCAAAAACAATGGTGCATTTACACAATGGAATACTACGTGGCAGAAAGGAAGAAGGAACTCTTATCTTCTGCAACAGCATTGATGAAATTGAAGAGTATTATGCTAAGTGAAATAAGCCAGTCGGTGAGAAACACTATATGGTGTCACTTATAAGAGGAATCTAATGAACAAAGTAAAGAAATGAGCAAAATAAAACCAGAGACATGGCAACATGGAACAGACTGACAGCAGGGCAGGGGGGAGGGGAGGAGGGGGATAATGGTGGAAGGAAGGGGAAGGAGCTGGTCAAAAAACATGTATGAATGACCCGTGGACAGTGTGAGGATTGACTGTGGGGGGTGGAGCAGGGCAGGGGCTTGGCAGAGGAGGGCAAAGGGGAAAAATTGGGACAACTTCAGTAGAATAAACAAGAATAAAAATAAAAAATAAAAACCTAGATTTATAAATACTAATAAATCAAGTTCACTTATTTTAATATCCATGAATTTCAGAACAGTTGTCATTGCTATTAGTTCCAAACATGTGTAGGGTTATGCTAATTTTCTGCAGTTTAACATAAATTGTTTGGCCTTTTAAAGATGTCTATTATAACATAATAAGTAACCAATTTTTGGAAGCTATCCTTGTGTGTTTGAAAATAACATGTCCTTTAAATATATGTTGCAGGCTTCACCCAATTAGAACCTGCTATTTTCTGTTATACAAATATTTTTACAAACCCACTAATGTTTGTCACCTATTCCATGAAATCCTGAGTTGTGTTATAATCTACCTAAGAGTTTCTGATTTTGTTTAATATTCCCTGCATTTGGTAAATTTTATTTAAAATATTTTAGTCTCTTTTACTAGGTGCACAAAGATTAAGGATTATGTGATATTCCTCATATATTATTTATTTTAGCAGCAAGTACTAACCCCAGTATCTAGTTACCATTCTCTGTCTGCTATTAATAATACTATGACAGCTTTACTCCATCGTTGCTGCTGTTGTCCTGGGTTACCTGTCATCGGCTTCAGTTTTCTGCTCACCTATAATATGTTTTAGATCTCTCTGTCCAACCTCATCTTAAAATATTTTTAACGTGTGACTTTAATCTGTATAAATATATTGATTGCTAATATCTTTTAATATCCACCATCTTGTTCTCTTTTTTCTACTTACCTTACCCCTTAGTCTACTCCTCTCTTTTCAGATTTTCCTTTGGAATTTTAAAGGTTTTTGGTTTTTCCCCCTACCTCCACCCACACTTTTAAAAAAATTCTATTTTTCTCCCATCTGATAGATTGAAAGTAGTACATTGCTTTTGTTTTTAACAAAATATAGTAATATATTAAGTATGCATACTTTTAAATAATATTGATATGACCTTTTTGTTTTTGTATCTGAAAATCAGAGAATGTATCATATCAAGCTTAACCTACTTACAGCTTTTGCTGTTTTGCCTCCAGAAAATTACAAAGAACTTAAATTTTTTAACTGGGATTACATCCATTTTCTATATTGCTGCAATGTAATATTTTAATTCTAATGTTTGTAAATCTCATCTTATTATTCATTATTTAGATTTATCAAGATATTTGTTTACCACTGCATCATATATTTCTTTTTTTATGTGCTGTTTTATTTTTAATAAAATATCTAAAACTTACTCCCCAGTATAGATCTCTAAGTGGTGATTTTTTTCTATACAATAACCTATCGTCATTTTGTCCTAGTTTTGACCAAAAATAAGCAATGTAGCCTAGGTTAATAATTACTTTTCCTTTAGTGTTTGACATGTCTTCTTTCATATGTATTTTTCTAGTAAGTCTTCTATTAAGTGCCTGTGTAGGTAATTATTCTTTTCTCTTTAACTAATTTTGAAATGTATTTCTTACTTTTTGGTACTCATTCTGATATTTGTAGAGATTAAATCATGTTTACTAATCTTAATGAATATTTATTATGCTTCTTAAAGCTAAATACTTCTGTTCTCTTTAATTCTGAAAATTATGTATCTTATCTTTGTGAAAATTATTTTTTCTCCCTTCTAATTTTATCTTCTGCATTCCTATTAGGGACTTTTTGGTAACTGCTCTTACATATTTTCTTTCTCATTGTCTTAAAATAGATATAATATTAAAATATTATATCTATTAGATATATAGATTAATATTAATATTAATCTAACCTTTTAATATGAATTGCTAATTCTTCTGATCACAAAGTTTTAAACGTGAACTCTTCTTCTGCCAAAACCGAGTTTCGGTTTGTTTGTTTCCCTCTCTAAGTTAGTATGTGACCAACTTTGTGGACATGCTTTTACAGAGTTAAGTTTACTTCTACTGGTGTTCAGAGCTTACGCTTAAACTGTTTTTATTTATTTTTATTATTTAAACAATCACTAGGTTAACGTTAGTTAATAGCATTATATAAATTTCAGGTGAACGACTTTATAATATGATATCTGAATACTAGATTATTTGCTCACCACCCAAAGTCTTGTGTCTTCCCATCGCCATATATTTGACCTCCTTTTCTTCCCAACTCTCTTCTCCTCTTGTGATCACCATTCTGTTGTCTATATGTTCACTGTAGCATTATTTACAAAAGCCAAGACATGGAAATGACCTAAGTGTCTTTTGATAAATGATTATGACAATGTTAAAAATGTCCAAACCTACAGAAAAATTTTGTAAGAATTTGTTAGTGTTTATTTGAGCCAAACTGAGGACACACCTGGAAACAAGATATTAACAGATTGAGAAATGCTCAGAAGAATAGCAGTTATGCACTTATGTTATATATTAAGAATCAAAGGAGAAAACATAAAGCAGATTTCATGAAACCCATTAGTGGTAGATTAAGCAGGCAGGAGAAAGCAAAACAGGAAAATGTCTGGGACTGAATGAAAGCAAAATGGAGAGATACATACTTCTTTTATGTCGGTGAATACACTGAAAGTAACATTTAACACAATACACAGAGGTGGTGTACAGGCAATAAGATAGCGGTGAGGTATTTCTGCACCTATGCTCCCTTGAGGGTGTCTAAATCTCAGAGGGGTCTGGAAAAGATCACTCTGATATTTAGACATTGTCTTAACCCAGATGCACAAGAAAAATGGGCAGGGCTCGTTTAAGGCAAAGGTTAACCTTTCCTAAGGAAGCTATAGGCCTGAGGTGTGACTACCCACCATGACCTACCCAGTTAACAACTTAAAACAGGTCTTTCTGTGTGGCTACTTTCAGTCACTGAGATTGATAGACCTGCTGAACGGGCCCCTGAGCATCTCAGGTTTGCTCCACAGCCCCATTTTCCTTCACAATTGAAAAAAAAAAAAAAAAAAGATATGGTATACATACAATGAAATACTACTCACCATATAAAAGGAAGAAATATTGCCATTATTGACAATGTGTATGGATCTTGAAATAATTATGGTAAGTGAAATGAGTCCGACGAAAAAGGACAAGAACCACAGGATTTCACTCATGTGGAATATAACACCGAAAGCAACAAACAGAATAAGAAATGAAACTTTGTATTTTAACATCAATTTAAGAGTTATGGATTACTGTGTGTCCTGGATGATAGAACACAAAGTTGGGTATTTGGATCACACACCTTCTCGTGACTTTAGTTTGGAGAATGATTATCTTACTTCGGACCCCTACACCCCTCCCCCATGCCTAGTCCCTAAATCTCTCCTCTGGAGTTCCAGAAAGACTATCCTTTTCTTAACTCCTTCAGCGTGCTTTGAGTGGAGTTTACTTAGTAATTTTAATTAAGGATGTTCCTTTATATAGAGCTTTCAGTTTCCATTCTAAAGGGATAAGGTTGCATGAATATTTAAAACACAGTCTTTTTCTGGTAAGGTAATTCTAATTTTTTTTCCATCATCAAGGCTATTTTCTAGTTAAATCATGAGTTTTCCATTCTCACGTTGAGTTCATGCTTCAATCCAGCATCCAGGGTTTCCTTATTTTCTCTTGAGCTCGACTCTGATTTTAAAATGATGATTCTATTTCACCCAACATTTCTGCATATTTCAAGTAAAATGGAAGATTAAAACATGTTTGAAGTTGGCGTAGGGAATGGACTTGAGCGCAGCCAAGACCTTTCCACCTTTGCAGCATCATAACTCTAAATATCATCCGACTTTGTTGAGCATGTAAGGAAGTAACAAATTAAGACATAGCAGCACAAAACGTTTCTTGTTTTCAAGATTTTATAAAATTCTACAATGAAGTTATCATAGGAAGAGGCTTTAGAAATTTTCTACTCTAATGTTCTAATTTAACAAGTAAATAAATCCACAAATCAGGAATAATCAGTGGTGTTAAGTCTTGGTCTAGGAAACAATCTCCTTTTTCTCCCCTAGTGTCCTTTCCAGTTTGTGGTTCTGTAAATTTAATTTAGAAAACTCAAAGTCCTTAGGAGTGGCCATATTCCAGTCTACGTTGGAGGCAACTTTCAATTTGGGTAAGTTTATTGAAAGTTAGATTTAATAATGTACTGCTAATGTTCATCTGTATATAATAAGCAATTGATAAACAAAATAATCAGCATTATATCATTTGAAATTGTAATTCTCATACAAAATTAAATGTGTGTTTTCAAAATTTGTGTTTTAATTCAGAAACTTCCATTCCAACTCCTAAATCCTACTGTGTATGTGAACGAGTGTGATAATACCATGAAATACTACACAAATTTGAATGCTTAAAAAAAATGAAAACAAAAAAAAAACCCACAAAACTCTAGTTTATGAATCATAATTCTTCCTAAAGCTGAAAGAATAGTGCTGGAGGCAGAAAGTCATGAAAAGAGCTGTAGTCACCCCAGATGTCAGATATGAAGACAGAGTGCTAACATGTGGAATAATTATTTAAGCAGAAGGATAATTGTGAAACTGTATAGTCATGTTTCGTTTAGCAACAGGGGTATGCTCTGAGAAACGTTTTAGTCAATTTCATCATCGTGCAAACATTATAGAGTGCACTCCCACGAACCTAGTTGGTCTAGACCACTACACACCCAGGCTAGGTGACATATAGCTTATTGTTATTTGTTTACAAACCTGTACAGTATGTTACTATACTGAATACTGGAGGTAACTGTAACACAATGATGAGTATTTGTATACCTACACATATCTAAACATAAAAAAGTTACAGTAAAATAGAGCATAAAAGATAAAAAACAGTATGTCTGTAGCGTGCACTTGATCATGAATGGAGGTTGCAAAACTGGAAGTTAATCTGCCTGAGTCATTGGGTGACTACTGAGTAAATGTGAAGACCTGACATTAATGTACCCAACTGTAGACTATATAAATACTGTACATGTAAGCTAGAGTAAATGTATAAAAATGTTTTATAAATTTAAAATAACACTCAGCTTAAGACATAAAATATTGCACAGTTGTTCAAATATTTTCTTTCTTAATATCCTTATTCTATAAGTTTTTTTCTATTTTTAAAAATTTTATTCTATCACTTCTTATGCCTTTCTGTTAAAAGCTAAGACATGAACACACCCATTAGCCTAGGCCTATGCAGTGTCAGGGTCATCAATGTCACCCTCTTCACACCCGCCTCTACACCGTGTCCTACTGGATGCCTTGCCGTAGCACTAAGATGCAAGGAACTGCCATCTCCCCCTATAACAGCGCCCTCTCCTGGAATACCTCCTGAGGGACTAGCCTAAGGCCCTCCTCAAGGAGGTGTCACCGTTTTTGGAAATGTGTCCAAAGTGGTTTTCTTGGTTTGTTTCCATTTTCCCTCATGTATTTGCTTACAAGTAGATAATGCACCATATACATTTCTCTCTATTAATGAAAACATTTTGGCATTGGAGTCTATGTTTTCAAACTTTTTAAGGAGCTTGTAAAGGTCTTAAAAAGCTTCTGCTAAACCCTTCACTGTGAGTTTTCTTGGAGGGTTTTTTCTTTTTCTTTTTCTGCAGTTTCCTTTTCTCTTGCACTTTACTCAGCCATGTGTCCATGTTTCAGTCCCAACAATTCCTCATTACCCCACTCCTCAGAAACCACCTCTAGGAGCATCTCAATGCCACCATCATTCACAATCGGGTTCAAGTTACTCGCCGTGTCAACCACAGCCTTGTGGGTTTATGTAACCTCCTCGTCCTTGACTCACTGTTTGAGGTTATTCACAAACTTTTTGAGTGTCTTTTCCCAGGTGCCATTCATGCACTCCTTGATGCCCAAGACCAAGTCCAAGCAAGGGTTTTGATGAAGTCATATATGTTTTAATGCTTCCAGAATTGCATCAGTGTCTTCTCATTGTCCTCCTCAGTTGCAGTGACAGTCTGGGCAAAGGTCCTTCTTAGGCAGTGGGTCTTAAAAGCTGCTGTAACTTTGTGATCCATTGTTTAAATCAAAGATATGTTGTTTGGAGGAAGAAAAAGCACTTTGATATTGGGACATAGATCACCAATAAAGAAGGGTATCCAATTATCCAATTGCATGATCAACAATAAACAAAATCTCGAAAAGTACATTATTTTCTGAACAGTAATTATTTTGTTAGTGTAGCAATTCAGGAGGGTATTTTGGAAGAGGACCTGTGCCATCCATGACCCCTTATTGCTCCTGTACAATACAGGCAGTATGATGTGTTTGAAAGCCTTGGGGCTCTCACTGTGCCAGATCTTAAAGGTTTTCCATTTGTAGCCTGTAACATAACCCCCAAGCAAGACTGGCATCTTGTCCTCAAAAACCTTAAAATACAGTATTGATTTGGCCTCATTATGGATAAAAGTCCTTTCAGGTATCCATTTCCAGAAGAGAGAGCTTTCATTAATATTGAACATTTGCTCTGACAAGTAATTTTCAAGTACAATCATCTTACCTAGAGTCTCCAAAAATTCTTCATCTGCCTTCCCATCAGCACTTGCTTTCCTATTATGTGATGAATGATTCTTGACTTGTTGACACCACCCAGGGCCGGCAGTGAATTTAACATCACAGACAGGTCTAATCTTACCTTTCAACATCACAAACACACTTTTTGCTTCGACCTTGATCATCACTTCTCTGAGGGGGTCTCTTCTATTTCTAGCCTTCAGTCTAGGTCACCAGAAGTGTCTCCATGTCTCAAATTTTTCTTAGACTCATTGCCCTCAGTGAAGCAGTTTCTTGAACAGCTCCCTTCACTTTGTTTTTGTTCTCCAAGATCCTTCCTATGGTGGAATGAGACATGCCTTACCAGCAAGCGGTAACCATGACTGATTTTCTACTTTCATAGTCCTTCATCACTCCTAATTTCATTTCCAGGTCAATCACTCAAGGTAACCTCTTACTGAAAACATTAGCAATGGATTTTTTATGCCTAGGGACCATGATGTCCAAAACAACATGAGATTAAATCAAGCACAAGAGAAAATAATGCGATCAAGAGATTTGGTAAATGTGAAGTTTATGAGGCTGCTGCCAGCATCATGTGGCATACATTTTACCACACTTTTTAAAAATATATAGAAAAACCCTCTAGTATAATAATAAAAGTGTATTATAGTAAATACATAAAACATAACAATTGTTTATAATAATCATGTATGATGTGCTATACATAATTGCATGTGCAGTAGTTTCGTGTTTTTGTTTTGTTTTGTTTTGTTTTGCCAGCAACACCATAAGCATGTGAGTAATGTGTTGCACGATGACATTTTCACAGCTATGATGTC
Organism: Mormoops blainvillei; assembly: GCA_004026545.1. NCBI lineage: Eukaryota > Metazoa > Chordata > Mammalia > Chiroptera > Mormoopidae > Mormoops > Mormoops blainvillei. The sequence goes on from PVJD01017072.1 coordinate 8,578, forward strand.
ACTAGGTGATAGGAATTTTTCGACTCCATTATTATTTTCTGGGACCACTGTCCTTACATGAGGCCTTTCATTGACCAAAGCATCATTGGGCAGTGGATGGCTGTATATGGACCATGATGTATGTAATAATTTATGAGAATTCTTAAAACTTAGTTCACTCTGTTTCTATCACCTCCAAATTACACTGTTTCTATCATCCTCAAATTACATCACCCTCACCCTCTGAAAGTGAAGTATATTTGTTTTCCAAAAACAATCGTGGCGCTCATAAGAATTTGAAAAGAACAAGAGTGTTATGACCTAGAGGCAAAAATTTCACCACATTGGTTTATAATGCTTAAATAAGGAATTGTGGGTAAGTGCATGTTTTTTGTGTGAATGACAGCAACTTAATGAGCATAAAATATATATTTGGAACAACTGGGTTGTTTTGATATGGACTGCCACATATTAGATAACAGTGAAGCACCAATGTTAATTTCTTGAATAATGTGATTTAAAGAATGAATAAAATACATTCATAGAGGATACATGCTGAAAATTTAAAAACTAATGTGTCATGTTATCCACAACTTACTTTTAAGTGAGTGTGTGTGCATTTGTATACTTGTCTGCTTACATGTGTGTTTATAAGTATGTGAGTGTGAAGACAGAGGAAGAGAAGGGAAATGACAATCACTAACAATCAGTGGATATAGGTAAAGGGTTTATGGATTTTTTTTTCCACTCATTAGGAAAATTTCATAGGCATCTCAAAGTGGACATACTTCCGAGTTTCCTAAATCTCAATAAATAATTTGACCTTTCACTTATTTATTTTTCAAATTCAGAAACACCTCTTTCTCTTTCCACATGCATAGTTAATCTCCAATTACTGCTGATTTTAGTTCTTGAATATTTTCAAACATATCTGCCCCTTTCCAAACCTATACCAGATTCATATAATATTATCTTTGAAATCTGGCATACTGTAATCAATTTTCCACGTAAAAACCAGAATAATCTTGCCCAAATATCAAATATGTTGATGTAATCACCACTTAAATGCTTTCGTGGCTTCCTGTTACCCTCAGTACAAATCCCATAGGGCAAGTTTCAAGAGCTCTACTGTTTACCTTACCTTTGGGCTTCAGCTGCATGTTGGCTCTCAGATGTTACTCAAGCTGTTTATTCTGACTGAAATTATTTTCCTGCCATCTTCATCTGCAAGTTCTTGTACTTTCTTCAGGTCTCATGTGAGATGTCATTTCCTTCCAAAAATCTTTTATGAGCCCCAAGACTGTACTTCATCGTTCCACATTCCTTCCCATAAGACCCTGAGCTCACTCATTGCCCAAAGATATAATTGCCAGCTATGCTTTATGTCCTTTAGAAAATACTATATGTTTCCTAATTTTGTATATCAGCATCTGGCAGAGTGCCTAAATCATAGCATACACACAATGTATAATTGTCAAATGACTGTTATGTGGGCTATATAGTGACACCAACTTGTAATTAAGTATTTATTATTTCAATCACGATGTTATCCTAGAACCACATGAAACTTAGATGAACGGGGGAAATAAGTAAGCATTCAGTAATTTTCAATAAAAAGAAAAATATAGCTTAGTCTATCTATATGGATCTCAGATATAACTTTGATATATTTCTTTATCATTGGAAAAGGGTCTCACTGGGTGAGAAATAGCAGAAAAAATATGAAAATAATTTATACATTAAAATAAATCCCTCTCTTTCTCAGTACCTTCCCCTCTGATAAAAACAGAAAATGTATCTGTGGTTGCCTGGGCCGGGGTGGAGGGAGAGTGAAATTGACTGAGATGGGCCCAAGGGTAATAGAAATGTTCTAACTCTTGATTATGTAGTCCCTACATTGGTGTATAAATTTGTCAAAACTCATCCAAATGTATACTTAAAAGTGGTACATCATACCACAATTAAGTTGATTTTTAAATGCCTCAGAAATTTAAACAGTTTCCCAATAACATTTCCAGCAGAGAAAGTGTTAATGGTTTTGTTATTGGTGGAAGATGCTGTGAGATAATATTATTTAAAAATTTTAAATAGTAGTAATAATGCTGAACTCACTTTAAAGAGCTTTTTAATGGTAGTTTGTGTATAAAAAGAAATTAATGAGTCCCACACTAATTTTATTCAGTGATTAAATCACCAAACTACTGATCTTTTCCTTGTTTATTCATAGACCATCAGATAATTAGGACCGTCTCTACTATATCATCTGCCAGCTGCGAGGAGAATGAGAACAATAGTTATTCAGTTCAGTGAGAACATTATCATTCATATAGGAAATCAAGACCTTTGAAACTGTTATAAACAGAGCTCAATATATTTCTTCTCCCCTTCACCTGTACTTATTGAATAAAAAGCCAGAACTAACTAAAGATTTTGATGTCTATATGCATATGCAATTAATTAAATCTAATTTATTTTTAGAACCATTTAATATTATTGTAGTACTGGGGGTAATTTTAAGGAATAAAGAAAAAAAAACTTGACCAGGCATGAGTTTTAATACCTCGATATCTTACAGAAATTCCATTCTTAACATACATCTATCTTAACCTAGAAAATTCATGCCATGTCTAATAAATGCCATGTTAAGACAAGCTGAGCCCTGGCTTTTGTAGCTCAGTGGGTTGAGCGTTGACCTGTGAACCAAAGGGTGGCAGGTTCGATTCCTCAGTCAGGGCACATGCTTGGGTTGCGGGCCAGGTCCCCAGTAGGGGGCATGTGAGAAGCAACCATACATTGATGTTTCTCTCCTTTTCTTTCTCATGCCTTTCCCCTCTGTCTAAAAATAAAATTAATGAAATGTTTAAAAAAAAGATTAAAAAGGAAAAAGCCAAGCTGAGTAAAACAGAGTTTCCTGGTCCATTCGGCCTGCTCTTACAAAATATCACAGAGTGGGTAGCTTATAAACAACAGAAATTTATTTCTCACAGTCTGGAGGCTGGAAGTCTGAGCTCATGAGCCAGCATGATAAGGACCTGGGGAAGCCAACTTCCAAGCTGAAGATGTGCGGGTTCAAAAAATATTATGCTTTCTTACTATGTTCTAAATTCTTCTTGGGGTTAATAATCAGATTAGAAGAGATAGATACAGGAGAAAATACATGAAGTTTATTACAAATGTACATGCCGGAGGGTATCATAAAATATGAGACCCAAAATGCATTGGGCTGTTGAGGTTTACACGGCATTATGGTCAAAAGAGAAAAAGGAGCAGGAATCTGAGATTTCCAATGACAAAAGCAACTTAAAGGTAACTGAGGAAGAGCCAAACACAAATGGGAGACAAATTCTCATCTGGCAACCCAGGAACAATGGGACAAGGGGGCGGGGAGTTGGGAGGGGTGGATATATCTACCAGGCCATCACCCAGAACTTTTCTACCTATTGTTAAGGTGACTATGTTAAGATTTCCTCCTTGGAACAAGCCTTTCCATCTGAATCTCTAAAGTAGGAAAGAAGGGGGAGAGTCAAACATTCTTTCTGAGTCTTATTTCTAAATAACCAGCTAAAAATCAATATTCCAAAAGGCATAGTCTTGGGGTGGCAAAACTTTGGTCCCTTTAACAGACTGCTGGCATCTCACTATGTCTTCTCCTGGCAGAAGGGGCTAGTTATCTCTCTGGAGCCTCTTTTGTAAGGGTGCTGTTCCACCTGGTTGATTTAAGCACTTCCTAAAGGTCCTGCCTACTAATACCATCACCTTTGGGGGCGAGGATTTTACCATATGAATTCTGGGAGGGCACAAATATTCACACCATAGCAAGAGTCAACCATGGTTTGGATCTATTATACTAGAAATATTCTTATTTCCATTGCTTTAACGTCAACTCTACTGACAAAACAAATATACACACACATTAAAATAGTAATAAAAATAAAACATAAGAATATTAATACCAAGAGACTAATAAATCATGGTATATAATGATAGAAAGTGAAGTAGAATTAACTAAATACATCTTTTCTTTTATTTAAGGTATAACATATAAAATAAAATGTAAAGACCTTGAGGTTACAGACAGTGAGTTTTAATACTTGATTAAACATATGTATCTTCCACTCAAAAGATAATGCACATTCTCATCATCTCAAAAGTTATCTTGTGTTATTTGCCAGTAAATCCCTCACTGAGAGGTGACCACTTTCTGATTATATCACCATAGATTAGCTTTGCCTATTCTTAGAATTTTTATAAATGCATTGATGGGGCAAATATTTTTTGTGCCTAGTTCCATTCACCCAACAAAATGTGTTTGAGTGTATAAGTGCGGTGTGGTTATATCAGTAACAGGCCTAGTGCTTATAATATTCTTTAACTTCATTTTAAGCCTATAGGATCCTTTGATAGTGATATTTACATTTTTTTACTTTGCCACCATAAACGGTCTGATCATGGGCTTATTAATTTTATTAATTCCATAAAGATCAATGTGTTAAATAAACATTTTAACTAATACTGCTGAAAAGTCTTTTTTTTATTGTTGTTCATTTATAATTCTGTCCATTTTCCCCCCACTACTCTCCCCTCCCCCCTCCCCCCACCCCCCTTAACTTTGTCCATGAGTTCCCCATATATGTTCCTTGACTACTCTTCCCCTGTTTCCCCCCATCTTCCCCTCTCCCTTCTCCTCTGTTCACTGTCAGTTTGTTCTTCACTTCAATGTATCCAGTTACAATTAACTTGCTTTTTTGTTCTGTTGATTAGTTTTTCCACTTATAGGTGAAATCATATGGTATTTATCTTTTACCACCTGGCTTATTTCACTTAGCATAATGCTCTCCAGATCCATCCATGCTATCATGAATGGTAGGAGCTCCTTCTTTCTTTCCACTGCGTAGTATACCATTGTGTAAATGTACCACAATTTTTTGATCCACTTATTTTCTGATGGGCACCTAGGTTGCTTCCGACATTGGCTATTGTAAATTGTGCTGCTATGAACATTGGGGTACATAGGTTCTTTTGAAATGGTATTTCCATATTTTTAGAGTATAACCCCAGAAGTAGAATTGTTGGGTCAAAAGGCAGTTCCATTTTTAGTTTTCTGAGGTAATTCCATACTGTTTTCCACAGTGGTTGGACCAGTCCACACTCCCATCAACAGTGTACTAGGGGTCCCTTTTCTCCACAACCTTGCAAGCACTTGTTGTTTATTGATTTAGTTATGATGGCCATTCTGTCTTGTGTGCAATGATATCTCACTGTGGTTTTAATTTGCATCTCTCTGATGGCTAGTGATGCTGAGCATCTGTTCATATGTTTCTGGGCCCTGTGTATGTCCTCCTTGGAGAAGTACCTGGTTAGACCACTTGCCCATTTCTTAAGTGGGTTGTTTGTCTTCCGAGATTAGAGTCATGTGAGTTCTTTATATATTTTTGTAGATCAAACCCTTGTCTGAGGTATCATTGGCAAATATATTTTCCCATATGGTTGGTTCCCTTTTCATTTTGCTGATGTTTACTTTAGCCATGCAGAAACTTCTTATTTTGATGAAACCTCATTGGTTTATTCTTTCCTTTATGTCCCTTGCTCTAGGGTACATATCAGTGAAAATATTGCTGCATGGAACCTCTGAGATTTTCCTGCCTATGTTCTCCTCTAGGACTTTTAGTTTTATGATTTATATTTAAGTCTTTTATCCATCTTGAGTTCACTTTTGTGTATAATATAAGTTAGTAGTCTAGTTTCATTTTTTTTTCATGTAGCTGTCCAGATGTCCCAACATCATTTGTTGAACAGGCTATTTTTACTCTATCTTATGTTTTTTCCTCCTCTGTTGAATATTAACTGACCATAGAGACATGGATTTATTTCTGGGTTCTCTATTCTGTTCCATTGATCTATGTGTCTGTTCTTATGCCAGTACCAGACTTTTTTTGATTACAGTGGTCTTATAATATAGTTTGATGTCAGATATTGTGATCCCTCCCATTTTGTTCTTTCTCAAAATTGCTGCAGCTATTCATGGTCATTTATGATTCTATATAAATTTTTGAATTGTTTGTTCTATATCTGTGAAATTTGTCATTCATATTTTAATAGGCATTGCATTGAATCTTTAAATTGCTTTGGGTAAAATGGACATTTTAATGAGTTAATTATTCTGATCCATGAACACGATATATGCTTCTATTTATTTGTATCTTCCTTAATTTCTTTCTTCATTGTTGTGTAGTTTTCTGAGTACATGTCTTTTACCTCCTTGGTAAGGTTTATTACTAGGTAGTTTATTTGTTGTTGTTGTTGTTGCTATAGTGAATATGATTTTTTTCCCAATTTCTGATTCTGATATTTTGTTGTTGGTGTGCAAAATTGCTTTCAGTTTCTGAATATTGACTTTTCAGAAATCGAAACAGTATCCTGTTGTTTTGCCAAATTCACTTATTGGGTCGAGTAGTTTTTTGGTGGAGTCTGTTGGGTTTTCTATGTACACTATAATATCATGTGCAAAAAATGACAGTTTTACTTCCTCCTTCCCTATTTGGATACCTTTTATTTCTTTTTCTTGTCTGATTGCTGTGGCTAGGATCTCCAGTACTATGTTGAATAGAAGTGGTGAAAGCAGATACCCTTGTCTTATTCCTAATTTTAGTGGGAATGATTTTAGTTTTTACCCATTGAGAATAATTTTGGCTGTAGGTTTCTTGTATATGACCTTTGTTATGCTGAGGTATGCCCCCTTTATTCCCAGTTTGCAGAGTGTGTTTATCATAAATAGGTGCTATACTTTGTCAAATACTTTTTCTGCATCTATTGATATGATCATATGATTTTTTCTTTCCCTTTGTTTATGTGATATATTATGTTTATTGATTTGTGAATATTGTACCATCCTTTCATCTCTGGGATGAATCCCACTTGATCATGGTGGAGGATCTTTTTAATGTATTGCTGGATGCAATTAGCCAATATTTTGCTGAGGATTTTAGTGTCTATGTTCATCACTGATATTGGCCTGTAGTTTTCTTTCCTTCTTGTGTCTTTATCTGGTTTTGGTATTAGGATAATGCTGGCTTCATAAAAAGAATTTGGTAGTCTTCCTCCTTTTTGGATTTTTTGGAATACTCTGAGAATGACAGGAGTTAGCTCTTTCTTAAATGTTTTATAAAATTCTCCTGGGAAACCATCCGGTTTTTCCGGGGATTTTGTTTGCCTGGAGATTTTTGATTATTGCTTCGATTTCACCAGCTGTTATCAGTCTGTTCAGGCTTTCTGCTTTTTCTTCATTCAGTTGTGGAAGATTACATTTTTCTAGGAATTTGTCCATTTCACCCAGGTTTCAAGTTTTTTGGCATATAGTTCTTTGTCGTAATTTCTTACAGTCTTTTGTATTTCTGTGGTACCAGTTGTGATCTCTCCTCTTTCATTTCTGATTTTATTTACTTGGGTCCTCTCCCTTTTTTCTTGGTGAGTCTACTTAAAGGCTTGTTGATTTTGTTTATCTTTTATGAGAACCAGCTCCTGGATTTATTGATCCTTTGAATTGTTCTCTTAGTCCCTATGTCATTTAATTTTCCTCTGATCTTGGTTATTTCCTTCCTTCTAATTTCTCTGATCTTTGTTCTTGTTCCTCCAGTTCTTGTAGATATTGTGTTAGGTTGTTTATTTGAAATGTTTCAATCCTTTACAGGTAGACCTGTATTGCTATGAACTTCCCTCTCAGAACTGGCTTTGCTGTGTCCCATAAATTTTGGACAGTTGTATGTTCATTTTCATTTGTTTCCAGAAAGTTGTTTTTTTTATTTCTTGCTTAATCTCATTATTAACCCATCCATTGTTTAATAGCATGCTGTTCAGTCTCCATGAATTTGAGTGTTTTGAGATTTTTCTTTGAGGCTAGTTTCTAATTTCAGGTCCTTGTGGTCCAAGAAAATGCTTGATATGATTTCAGTTTTCTTGAATTTGTTGAGGTTTGTTTTGTGTCATATCATGTGGTCTGTCTTTGAAAATGTTCCATGTGCATTTGAAAAGAATATGTAATTTGCATCTTTGGGATGGAAGGCTCTATATGTATCAGTTAAGTCCATTTGATCTAGGACATTGTTAAATGCCACGATATCCTTGTTGATATTTTGTTTAGTGGATCTATCCATTTTTGACAGCAGGGTATTAAAATCCCCTAGTATAAGTGTGTTGCTGCCTGTATCTTTCTTGAAATCCTCCAAGATTTTCCTTATATATTTAGGTGCTCCTATGTTGGGTGCATATATATATTTACAATGTTTATGTCTTCTTGATGGATTCTCCCCTTGAGTATTATGTAGTGTCCTTCAGTATCTCTTTTTATGGCTTTTGTTTTGAAGTCCATTTTGTCTGATATAAGTATTGCTACCTCAGCTTTCTTTTTCCCCCGTCTATTTGCTTGGAATATCTTTTTCCAACATACATTCTCGGACTGTGTAGGTCTTTTTTTCTGAGGTGGGTCTCCTGAAGGCAGCATATGTGTGGGTCATGTTTCTTATCCACTCAGCTACCCTGTGTCTTTTGACTGGAGCTCTCTTTTCTTTTTCCCTTGCTCCTTTTCTTTTCCTTCTGGTACTCCTATGATTCAGATGTTGCTGTGTTTCATGTTGTCTTGCATTTCCCTTAAGGTATCTTCTTATTTTCTGAGTCTTTTTCATGCAGCTGCTCTACCTGGGTATCACTATCTTATCTTCCAGCTCACTGATTCAGTCCTCTGCTTCATCCAGTCTGATAGTAATTCCTTCTAGTATATTTTATATTTCAGACATTGTATTCTTCATTTCTTCCTGGTTCTTGTTTAAGGTTTCTTTTTCTGTTGTCATGCTGTTATAGTTCTCATTCAGTTCCTTATAGTTGCCTGTGAGTTCCCTGAGCATCCTTATCACCATTCTTTTGAATTCTATATCTGATAGTTTTCTTGCCTCTGTTTCATTTAACTCTTTTAGTGGGAAGTCTTCTATTCCTTTCAATTGCTGGTTCTTTCTTTGTCTTCCTATTTTTGGCGACTCTTCTTGTTTGGTTCTGTGACTTCTGATATTCTGTTTTGCCAGCTATCTTTGTAGTGTGAACTTCTGTGGTGGGAGTTCTGCGGGACTCAGTGGTGTGGTCTCTTTGATCTCCTTGTCTGGGTGCTTTAGGTTTGCCCTTTTTATGTTTGTGTGGTGTCTCTTCTTGCACTTGGGCTTTTCCTGTTGGTGGCTCCTTTGTTGGTGGGTTCTCTCCTCCTGTGGGTTTACTGGTATTCACAACTCCCACCTTATCTGGTATATGATGAGGGGCAGGGCAAAGGTGAAATGGAGTAAAACAGTGGGGGAGTGCTCTATGAGAATTAAAGTACTAACAAGTAGGGCACAGACAGGAGATCCTTGGAGAAGTACCACAATAAACATGATTCACCCAAGCAGTCACTTTTTATAAAAGGTTAAAAAGAGATAAGACTCTTATTGGGGTGGGGAGAATGTGAGCTGACTCCAGAAAGCAAAATGCCCATATGGGGTTAGAAGATGACATACAGTGAGAGTAAGTGACAGAAACTTGGGGTAGTGTGGGAGAAAATAAAGTGAACCACAACAGTAATACAGCTCAGGAAGATAGCGAAATGGGCCTAAAACCTGGGTAGGGTGCTGTGTGGGATTAGGTACAACAATAATAAGACAAGCAATACTTAATGGGAATAAAAAGAATAAAAATTAAAAGGGTAGAGTATTACTGGAATATGGGTTCAGTGTCAGAAGAGAAATTAAAATATAATGGCAAAGGTAGAACAGGAAAACTAGTCAAACAATGAGATCAAACAAACAAAACAAAGAAAACTAAATGTAAGGAGAAAAATTGAAAAATTAAAATGTGTAAAAACAATAAAAATAACCAAAAAATAAAACAAAAATAAAATGCAAGCTCTAAAGGATATGAAAGAAAATTTTTTTCTCAGTTGTTGGCGTTAGCCTTCTGATCTCTCTCTGGATCTGTCTTTGGTCCTTTCACGTCTCCAGGTCTTATTGTCTTACACTTGCAAGAATTAGAAAATAAAAGGAAAAAAGATAGAAAGAAAAAAGCCTCCTGCTGACTTTAAACCCACCAAGTAGGTTCTGGTGGTCTTCCTTGATGCTGCAGTCAGAGGG